>CM065480.1:16855998-17160998 GCA_032873175.1 Leptopilina drosophilae | reverse complement strand
CGACTATATCAGCATATAGTGACATATAGCGAATATGACATATTCGGGTTCCAGCGTAGGTTTTTTTGGATTTTTCTTAACCATTCCCATAACAGTAAAGACTTGCGTAAAAATTGTAGGAGAATCCTACAAAATTACAGATTAAGAACTAAGGTTATTAAAAAAAAGGAAACGGAAAAACAATTACTATAAATAATTTATTATTTAAACGAACTTTAAATGTGCCGTCCAAGAACCAAGTGTTACTTTTCGCAAGAAATTCTAGGTTCCGCCGCGTAGCAAAAACAAGGACTTTGATTTCTTCATCGTCATGATCGTCTATAAGGAACCTCTCCCCCGATAACGTATTTGAAAAACGTTCTGGAATATCTTTTAAATCCGTCAAAGATTTTGGATTTGGAGGCAAATCTCTACGCCGAAATTTTCGCATTGACTTAGCCAAATTATGTCTTTCCGGCAGTTGACTGAGAACATTAACAGGAACATTTGCAAGTTCGGCTCGAATTATTTGTGCGGGTGGCTGCTCTGGATGAGAAGCAGCTTTCCGTTTCAGACGATTACAGATAATCTCTGCCTCGCCTACGTTAAATAATAATTATAATAAATTAACGAACTTATTTTACAAATATATTTTATTTATTTAACCATCTTCACGGTTTGGCGGATGAGTGGAGTGTTTAGATTCCTCAGGTCCTCGAAGTACAATAACTTCATTATTTTGCACAATAGTTGTAACGAAGCATTTCGTTATGATTTTCCTTTTTGGTCATTTGGGTTATTTTGACATTTGAATATTCGCGGTTGTATTGTAATTGGGCCGGAGGTTTTGGGTTTCGACTTGTGTGGTGTTTCCAGCGTCCAATGAGTGAAGCGTTTAGGAGTTCTTTCTGTTGGATCGAGGAGTGAGGACTACGAGAGGAAGCCGGCCGGCATGATTTTAGTTCATTATTACTTGTTTTGAAAGAGAGTTCGTTATCATTTCTGTCACTTAATAATCGAGTCTATTTTGAGTTTATTATTTTTGTAAGCAAGAAGTTCAAGTGAAATTAGTGACAATAAATACGAGCATTGATTTGAATTCGTGTCTAATTTAATTTATTGTTGAGGAATTGTTCGAGTGGTTGTTGTTGAGTACATCAATTTGGTAAGTCCACGTTTTATTTGAAAGCCTGTCGTTCTGTCTCGCCGTTTTCGCATCAATCGGTTTTGGTCTGAAGCGGAATCTCCCCTTTGTTATTTGAAGTAATATTATGCAGTTGATGCAAATTTAATGTATTTAAATTAATATCTGTCATAAATTTGGCGCCCAACGTGGGGCAAAGCGTTGGACTAGAGACAAGACGACATGGTTAATATTTGTGTTTTATGGTTTTTTAAATAATATTTTTGGAGGCTAAGAGGTTTGTGTTTGGACACTGAATTTTTTGGGTTCGAGTGATAGTCAAATTGACTATATTTGGGATTATTTTCAGTAATAAAATTGGTTTGAAAAATTGTCTGAAAACATGTGGTCGTGAAATATGGGCAGACATTTTGAATAGGCGCGAAAAGGCATAAGTAGGAAAAATGTCGAAGTGAGGACAATTAATTTTTTTTTGTGAGGCTAATTTTTCGGGAATTGCAGTGGAATAAGTTGAAATTTTTGGCAGTGAAATTTTCCCTTATGGTAACAATTATTCGGGCAAGTGATGTGATTAATAGTGGGCATTTTTCTTGGGAAAATTCAACGGATTATTTTTTGTCTGTAAAAGTATTGACATAGTGTTGGTCGTGTTGGTTGGGTATTGTGTGGTCAATACTTTGGCTGTCAGTTCAAAAAGTTGAACATTTGTGGATTTTTCGGGGAAATTGTTCGCGAATAATTAATTTATTTACGGCATGGGATAAATTGATTTTTGGTTTTTATTAGTAAAAATATTTTTGGGGAAATAAAATTCGGGAAACTAGGAAAATCGACAAAAATTTTCGAGGAAGCGATAGTTGAGTGCAAGTGCACCGAGCACATGGCAAACGACGCCGATTGAGTATTGGTGGTCAATACTATTGCGTCGGAAAGCAGAGTTAATTTTCTAAAGTGTTTCTCGGCCATTTTTGATTAATTAATATTAATTAAAAATTAAACAAGAATTTTCGTTAAATATTTTTGGGTCTTGTCACGTTTTGGTGTGAATTTGTTTAAATATTTTTATTGTGTTTTATTTGGGTTAAAATAATTTTACTAAATTCTGGAAAATTTAATCCAGGGACGAGGTTGTCAATAAACGAGGGAAAATTTTTACAGGACGGCGATTTTGGGCCGTAGGAAAATTTTGAGCGTTGTTGGCAGCCATATTGTGGTTTTAATTTTGAACAAAAGTTTTAATAAATGAAAATTTTATTATTTTAATCCGAAGTTCGAATAACAGTATTGTTAATTATTATTTGTGTTAGATTTTATTTTATGCTATTGTTGTGGGAAAAATAATTGTTTTTATTTTATTATTTTTCTCAAAGCAAAGATTTTCAGGACTTTGAAAATTTTCCACAAGTGCAGAAATTTTTATTTTTTTTATAGCATAAAATTTTGTATTGTGTTGAGTGTAAAAATTTCCAAATTTGTTGGTTAATGGTCACTGAGCAAGTTTTTGTTTATCATTTGTTCCATTTGTCGGGAAAATTGATATTCAATTTTAATTAATGACAAATTTTTGGGTTAACTGATGGATAAATAATTTTTTTTTGTGGATTTAGCGAATAAATAATTTGGGTTTGGCACGGCAATTGGTCGTAAAGGTCAAAACGAATTGGGTAAATCCATGAGGATGTAGACTTGTTTTAAGTGACATTATACAAATTGGTTTTTGGGTTTGGAAATTTTATCATTTTTTTTTTGTGGTTGTGAAAATTTTATTTGGCTGACCAATAATTAATGGTTAATTGTTGTTGGCTTTAGTGTGAATTTATTTATTGAATTTTGTTTTATTTATTTGGATTATATATTTGGACTAACGCATCATGGATTCGTATCAAAAGCATATGTTCAAAATTTTGGAAAGTCGACAGGCTAGGGTTATTTGGAGGGAAATTCAAAGAACCCCCGTTAATGATGTGGTTCAGGAATTGGTTAAAGCAGGTTGTAGTACAATGGGGTCAATCCAGGTACTACGGGAACGCTTATTGCGATTCAGGACCAGGCAAATTTTAGCGGGTATAATTTCGGTTCCATGGTTGGATTTGTACGACGCGGCGGATTCTCAAAGGGTTTTCTTGAGCGAGGCTCTTGCAGTTCGTAGAAGAAGAAGTGTCGATTACTCGGGTTATGAAACGGAACAGGAAGCGGCTCTTGATTTGAGCGCACAGGATAGCAACCTGTTAGGAGAAATAGGTTCTCAGGGTTTAGCGAGTAATGACAATTACTTTTTGGGTTTTGACAGGGAACAGCAATTGGAAAGCGCGGAGTTAGTTTCGGCCGGTAGTAGTGCAGTTACGACTTGTGTGACGTCAGTGGCCAACTCTGTGGTGACTACAATGTCTAATTCGAGCGGGAGAGCCGCGACGAATATGGTTTGGAGTTCGGCATTAAGTGGCGTCACGACTTCAATTATTACACCTAGTAGTTGGAGGTTAAGTCAGGTAAATGCTAGGATGCAATTCCATCCAGATTTGGGTACTATTTTTGCCCAAAATAGGAACGTAGAGGTTAACTGGTTACACCCCTCCGTTAATTCTATGGCCCACACATTTGAGTCGGTTTCGGAAAGGGTAGTGTCTCCCCAAAATTCGGGAAATTCGGGACCAAGTGGAGGTTTTGAGGTGATCTCGGATCAACAATATACGGGTCCTGGGGTCAATCCTCAACAACAAAAGGTGGTTCCTGAGGCTGTTTCCCAACAACAAAATTTGGGCACTGGGACTATACCCAAACGACCACAAACAAATCGGTCCGACAGTGGGACACAGTGGGAGCCACAGGCCCCTAGAGTAGAATCGGCAGGTTATTACCCCCAAAGGAGTAGGGCTTGTCAGGCTGAATCAAATTTTGACTTAAGCGACGAGGTTAGTAATAGTTTTCCGGGTAGGCATCTACAGAGAATATCTTCTTTTAATAAGGATATTAAAAGGGTGCTTACTCCGCCCGAAGCAGAGGAGTGGGGAAGACGAGCTGAGGGTCTTCCAACTCCAGTAGGGGTGGATACGATAAGTGATAGTTGGGATGAGGTTGACAAGCGAAGACGTATGAAACGGTCCCAAGGGCGTAAGAATAGTTTGTTACGTAAAACTAGGCGTTCAACGTGGCAGTTGTCCAGTGACTCTGGGTCAGAGGCGAGTCTGGATTCTAGGAAATCGGGAGATAGATCAAAAAGGGGCTATCACCACCAGCACGAGTCTAGTTCGAAATTAACAAAGACGCTTAAGGACTGGGAAATTAAATTTTCGGCGGGCGAAAAGGAGGACCCAGAAGAATTTTTAGAGCGGCTAGAGGATTGCATTAAATGCTATGATTTCTCTGGTCAGGAAATTCTTAAGGCGGTTCCTTCGGTGTTGCGTGGGGCAGCCAGTCGTTGGTATAGGTTGATCAGGAACGAAATTGTTTCGTGGAAACAATTTAAAAAGGCGTTCTTGAGAGAATTCTCCAACGTTCTCGATGACGAGGACCTTTGGGACGAGCTCAAAGCTCGAACTCAGGCTAAAGGGGAAAGAATCTCTACTTATATCATGAGTCTGCGCACAATCGCCGATCATTTTAGGCATCCTATATCTTCTAGGAAATTGTTGCGTGTGGTTTTTCGAGGGTTAACACCTGATTATCGCAGATATGTGTCGAACTTTGAGGTCGAAAATATTGGGGAATTAGAGCATAGATTGAGGAAATACGAACGAATCCGGGACATTGATAAGAGGTATGTGCCACCCCCGGCCAAGGAAAAGATGAGGGTTCCGTCGGCGGCACCCAAAGGGGTTCCAAAAGGGACAAAATTGGATGCATTAGTCGAGGGCTCTTCGTCTGAAAGCAGTAAGAGCAGTAAAAAGGCTAGGGGGCAAAATAAGTCCAAAATTAAAAATCTGGCGAAACCAGAGACAACTGAAAATAAGGAAAATGCAGTGGATGCATTTGGGATAGGTCAGGGTCGGCCTAGGGGAGCTACAGGGGGTCAACCAAATAAAGGGTGGCCCAAGCCAACGCAGGTAGCTCCGGGGCCGTCACAACCTATAAATTATTCGCAAAGAGTGGGTGCAAGGGCCCCACCTAGTGCACCGGGCGGCCAAATGGCTGGTGCATTACCCCAACAAGACAGGCCTATGCCGGGTATAGCAAACCAGGGCAATGGTCAGGTTCCTTTTATGGGTATTTGCAATGGTTGTCAGGTTGTGGGACACCGTCTGTCCCAGTGTCCTTATCGGGTTTGTTTTAGTTGTCAACAACAGGGTCATTTTGCTTCAGAATGCCCTAGAAGACAACAGGCACAATTTGAGGTTTCGTGTCAGGGTTGTGGGACTAAAGGAGTGGTCCTTAGTCAGTGTCCAAATTGCGTGGAAGTCCGTCAATTTTTGGAAAACGGGAAAGGGGGGGGCAAGTCAATTTCTCCCCCCCCCGGTCCAAACAGTAGGGACAAGGTTAGAGGTCCCTGTGAGTAGTAGTAATATGTTGTTGCGTGTACAAGAGATGGATTATTCGTTGCCGAGTGAGGAGAACTCACTCTCTAATCCATCTCAAGTGTGTATTGTTGGTGAGGAGGACTCACCTGCAAAAGTTGGTAATTCGTGTGTGTCGAGTGAGGAGAACTCACTCTTAAATGTAGAGAATTTGTGTGTTGCGAGTGAGGAGAACTCACTCTCAAGAGTTGAAAATTGTGTCAGCGTGAATTTAGGCACATTCGGTAGGGCTAGGCATGAACCATGCTCAGGTCGTCGCGGGACTTGGGGCGTTTCTGGTGGAACGAATGGCTCGCCAGTAGTGGTTACCGAAAATGAGAGTAGTAACTTTGGTCAATTTAATGAGGAGTACTCATTCGCTGTGGGGTTAGATAAAGCTGTGGTTTCTGCGGAAAATCGTAGTGAGGCCCCTAGTATTAGTGGGACTAATAGTGTTGCAGAGGGTTCAACACGTAAAGTCCAGGAGAGGGGAGGAACTGCCTCGGATGCAGTAGGTTCTCCGGATTCTAGCGAGATTGTCGATGGGACTAGGCCTGAAAATAGGTACTTTTTAAAAGTAATCATTGCGGATCGTCCATACTATGCATTGTTCGATCCGGGGGCAATGGTTTCGGTTATTGGTCCCAAATTGGCTGAAAAATTCAGAGAAAGGTTGGAACAAGCGGATACGGCAATCAAAGTGCCATTGGGGGATCCACTCAAACTTTAGGGAAATTAAGGTTATGGTTGACAGTCGATGGATATGCGCAGTCTTTCGAGCTGAAAGCCCTTAGTACTTTAACCCAGGATTTAATTTTGGGAATGGATTTCTGTAGGGAAATGGATATGGATGTCCAGCTTGGGAAAGGTCTCTGGAGGATTAATGGCCAAGAATGGCATAAGTTTGCGTCCGATAACGGAGAAAATAACTCTGAGGGTATTTTCGCGGAATGTGCAGGTATTTCGGAGCTCACAGTTGATCAAAGAAATGAGGTTCAAAGTTTGGTTAATGAATTGGTCCTTCCTCAAAGTCAGGAACATGGGGTGACGTCGTTGACGGAGCACCACATAAGGTTAACTGATCAGACGCCGGTTAAGCATCGGCCGAGGAGAATGTCTCCAATAATCATGCAATGGCTGATCAAGGAGGTTCAAAAATTATGGGATCAAGGAATTATCGAACCAGCGTCCAGTGATTGGAGCACTGCGCCGGTAGTAGTCAAAAAGAGTGATGGGTCACTCAGGTTATGTTTTGACTATAGGGACCTCAATAAGGTGACAATTAGGGACGTTTACCCGATACCGAGTATCGATTTTATTTTGGATAAATTGAGGAAGGCTCGTTATATCTCAAAAATCGATCTCAAAATGGCGTACCATCAGGTACCGATGTCTGTGGAAAGTAAAAAGTACACAGCATTTTCGGTTCCAGGTTTGGGTCTCTTTCAGTTTAAGAGAATGCCATTTGGGTTAACGAACGCCCCTGGCACGTTTCAAAGGTTTGTGGACTCGTTATTTGGTCCAAAATTTGAACCTGTCGTGTTTGGATATCTGGATGATATCATAATTGTCACTGATGATTACGAAGAGCACATCAAATGGTTGAGGATAGTGCTAGAAAAATTGGCGTCTGCTGGTTTAGTGGTAAACCCAGACAAATGCCAATTCGGTTGCTCTCGGGTAACGTATTTGGGTTATGTTTTGGATAGGGATGGTTTGAGGCCTGATTCTGAAAAGGTGGCACCGGTTTTAGAATACCCTGCACCCCAGGATATTAAACAGCTTCGGCGTTTCTTGGGAATGGTTGGGTGGTATTCTCGTTTCATAGAGAATGATAGCGAGATTAAGGTACCACTTTTGAGGCTTCTTCAAAAAGGAAGAGCTTGGGAATGGACGGTTGAGCATGAGGAGGCTTTACAAACTTTAAAGAAAAAGTTGGTATCGGCCCCAGTTTTGGCTCGGCCGGATTTTGGCAAACCATTCACTGTCCAATGTGACGCTAGTGACTCAGCGATTGGCGCGGTGTTGACTCAGGAGTCTGAGGATGGCGAACACCCAATTGTGTACGCAAGTAAGGCTTTGACAGGGGCAGAAAGAAATTATAGTGTCACTGAGCGCGAGTGTTTGGCACTTTTGTGGGCCATTAAAAAGTTTAGGCCATATATAGAGGGATATCGGTTTAAGGCTATCACGGATCATAGTGCACTGAGGTGGCTCAGGAATCTTAAGGATCCGTCTGGTCGTTTGGCTCGTTGGGCACTCGAGATGCAACAATGGGATTTCGACATTGTTCATCGTCGTGGTGTTAATCATCACGTACCGGACGCATTATCGCGTATGTACGAGGATAACACGGACGAGATGTCGGCTTTCAGCACCATTGATGACCCGTGGTACATCAAGAGGAAACAATTGGTTGAGCAGTTTCCTCAACGTTTTCCAGGATGGTTGGTGGAAAACAATTTGTTATATCGTCATAGGAACGATCCTTTATTGTTACCAATCACGGGCGAAGAACAGGGTTGAAAGTTGGTAGTCCCAGAGGAGCATCGGAGTAGAATACTCAGGGATGCTCATTCTGAAATTGCAGCAGGTCACTTGGGAATAGAGAAGACATATGCTAGGGTGGCTGCAGAGTATTATTGGCCAGGCATTTGGCATGATGTCCAGAGGTTTGTTCGTGAGTGTCCTGACTGTCAGAGGTTTAAGGTTTCGCAAGAAGGACCTCAAGGGTTAATGGGTCAAAGGATTGTGGAACAACCGTGGGTTGTGGTTGCAGCGAACTGTATGGAGTTTCCATCCAGCAAAAATCAGTGTAAGCATTTGGTTGTTTTCCAGGATTTGTTTACGCGCTGGATTGAGGTTAAACCGATCAGGTCTGCTGATGGCAAGTCCATAGCAAAGGCGTTTGAGGAACTTGTAGTGTTCAGGTGGGACACGCCTCACTTTCTGTTAACGGATAACGGAAAGGAGTTTGACAACCAGCACCTCAAATCAACTTTGGAGGATTATGGCGTCAAACATTTGACAACACCGCCATACCACCCCCAGGCTAACCCGGTCGAACGAAGTAACCGAACTTTAAAGACGATGATTGCGACTTTTGTGGGCGAAGATCATCGGAATTGGGACAAACATGTCCATGAGTTCCGACATGCGGTCAATACGGCTGTACAGTCTTCGACAAAGGTTTCACCGGCCTTTTTAAATTATGGCCGTCAGCCTCAACCAGTTAAGAGTTTGAGGAGAGAGGTTGAAGGTAAGGTTACGGTTCAGAGGATTGACCCAGAGGTTTGGTGCGATAGATTGCGTAGATTGGATGCGCTTAGAGATTTAGTCGCGAGGTTCATTGACGAGAAACAAGAAAAGCAAAGTCGTTATTATAATCGGAATAAGCGAGAGGCTACATTTCATGTGGGGGATAAGGTTTTATGGAGGACGCATAAGTTGTCGAATGCGGCAAATAGGTTTTCGGCAAAGTTTGTTCCTAAATTCGAAGGCCCTTATGAAATCGTTAGGCAATTGTCTCCTTCGGTTTACGAATTGGGTTCGGACAATAATCGTCGCGTGGCAAAGGTTCATGTGTCCTGTCTTAAACGTTTTGTGCCTCCACGTGTTTGACAATAATGGAATTTATTACTTATTTGTTAAATGTTTTAGATTGCTCGGGCCAGTTTCTTCAGCAGCATTATGGGTGATGTTTGGCGCAACAAGTTTCCGTCGGGTTCCGATCAGGCATCAGCAGGTGCAATAAAAAGGGTGGTGAGAAGCCATGAGGTCTCAAGCTCCTCAGGTTCCGAGGTTTCTTGGCGAGGGAATAATATCCATTCTGCGGGCCGTGGAATTTCTTTCGCCTGGCAGGAGGAGCAGAGTGGTTCGGTTCGCCCTGGCACAGGCGTGGATCGTGTTGCGGGTGTTTTGAGGAGCCGCGAATTTTTGGAGAGCCAGTATGCTGTCGAAGAATTAGACTCCATTGTGAGGGACGAAGAGGAGGATCTGGTTTCGGTCAACGAGGAAGCCCAAAATCATGAGGCTGGTGGTCGTGAGGAACCAGAGGTTCGGGTCCGACCACGGGAGCCAAATGTAATAGTGGTTCCTCGTCCAGCGGACCGATTCAGGGAAGAGGCTAGGCTCGCACGGCCTGTATTGACAGTGGGACAGATTTTCTGTCGATTGGACCGCATCCCGACGGATCCGGATTTGGATCCTCCTATGGGGGCATGCTTCAATTGCTGGAGTATGTCCTACAAGTTGGCTTACTGTCCGGAGCCAATGGGTACTTTTTGCCGGAATTGTGGCCGTTATGGGGTCACCATGGAGGTTTGTCCCCGTTGTGCACGGGCCTACCGGTTGTGGATGAAGCGTTCGGGGTCTTCAATGTCATTGGAGAAATCTGACCAATCAGGGTCAGGTAAAAGGGGTCAAGGGACTAAGGGCGGCGATAAGGAGATTGCCCTTTACAAAAAGGTAGCATCGGTGGCCGTTCGGGCTGAGGTTGGGGAACCGGAGCAACCTGCTTCAGTTCCTATGGCTGAAGGGTTGTTATTGGTTGATCCAGTGGTTAAATCGTTGCCTGTGGTGGTTCCGGATCCAGTGTCTTCGGCCACTGGATTGATGGATGATTTGAGGTTGCTGGAGGCTTCTTTGGTGGGCCTCCCGCAGGAACTCGTAATCGCAGCACGTACGGCCTTCTGGCAGGATCGCCAGCGTCAGGGTTTCCCTTAGAATGGGGGCCTCATTTTTGTTGTAAGGGAAGAAAAAGTTTATTTTGGTTTATTATTCAATCTGGTTTTGATTTAGTTTTCTTTTTATTTTATTTGATTTTGATAGAAGTCTTTGTGGTTAAGTGTTGACCAGTTAATAGATTTAAAATGTTATTATTTCTTTAATTCTCAATAAATAATTATTTGGATTTATAATTTGGTCGTTTTCTTTAATATTAATTTGGGTTTATTCGGCAACAATTTTTGGATTATTGTTGGCCTAGGAGAGGGGATTGTAACGAAGCATTTCGTTATGATTTTCCTTTTTGGTCATTTGGGTTATTTTGACATTTGAATATTCGCGGTTATTTCGTGATTGGGCCGGAGGTTTTGGGTTTTGTCTTGTGCGGTGTTTCCAGCGTCCAATGAGTGAAGCGTTTAGGAGTTCTTTCCGTTGGATCGAGGAGTGAGGACTACGAGAGGAAGCCGGCCGGCATGATTTAGTTCATTATTACTTGTTTTGAAAGAGAGTTCGTTATCATTTCTGTCACTTAATAATCGAGTCTATTTTGAGTTTATTATTTTTGTAAGCAAGAAGTTCAAGTGTAATTAGTGATAATAAATACGAGCATTGATTTGAATTCGTGTCTAATTTAATTTATTGTTGAGGAATTGTTCGAGTGGTTGTTGTTGAGTACATCAATTTGGTAAGTCCACGTTTTATTTGAAAGCCTGTCGTTCTGTCTCGCCGTTTTCGCATCAATCGGTTTTGGTCTGAAGCGGAATCTCCCCTTTGTTATTTGAAGTAATATTATGCAGTTGATGCAAATTTAATGTATTTAAATTAATATCTGTCATATAGTTACAGCCCTCGCACTGCATTCTCCGCTCCTTAACCTATTACAGTCCCAGTATTTCTTTCCATTCCTTTCTCTTGATTTTAAGTACACATAACCATCACAGATCAACTTATTACCAATAATTATTGCTGACGACTCCATATTTTTATACAATTGAAACACAGGAATTTAGAAAAAATCCAAAATTCAAAAGGTTACAAATAAAAATGACTGATTGAAAATGACGTTAATGTTACTGCTGCCATAACAAAAAATAAAGATTAACAACTGAAGTGATTCAGTAAGAACATTTTGAAAATTATGTTTGTCGGGAAAATGGTTGTCGGGAAGAAGGCTTGTCGGGAAATAGGATTCGGGAAAAACATTTGTCTGGAAGATGGCTTGTCGGGAAAAAGGCTTTCGGGAAAATGTACGGTAACGTAGAACAATATATATAATTAAATGAGGCATTTCATTTCAAACCATTTCACCGACAAAAAACAATTACAAGGAAATAGACTTTCTAATAATTTTATTATATAAAACATTAATTTTTTATAATATATTATACACTAATTCAATAGAGAATTTCATAAACTTTCTATTGCCATTTTTATTATATCAAATTTCTGCCAATTTCGTAGAGAAATTCCTGTTTAAAATGTTAAACTCTTAGTATCACAAAACACCCCCCCCCCCGACGATTTTTATCAAAATTATATAAAAATAAAGCGTAAATTCCTTAGTTTCTATTCCCATTTGATATATTATGGACATTTGATGGAATTAATACAAAAAAAATTGTTTAAAAAATGTGTTTTTGAAAAATTTGCCAAATAGTACGAAATTGAATGTAAGTTGAATGGGTTAAGGTTCAACTTCATACTATTTGGCAAATTTTTCAAAAACACATTTTTTAAATAATTTTTTTTGTATTAATTCCATCAAATGTCCATAATATATTAAATGGGAATAGAAACTTGGGAATTTACGCTTTATTTTTATATAATTTTGATAAAAATCGTCGGGGGGGGGTGTTTTGTGATATTAAGAGTTTAACATTTCAAACAGGAATTTCTCTACGAAATTGGCGGAAATTTAATATAATAAAAATAGCAATAGAAATTTTATGAAATTCTTTATTGAATTAGTGTATAATATATTATAAACAATTAATGTTTTATATAATAAAATTATTAGAAAGTCTATTTCTTTGCGATTGTTTTTTGTCGGTGGAACCGTTTGAAATAAAATGCCTCAAATATATATTACTAATAAAATGAAATTTAAACATAAAATTTTCTAGAAATTTTATTTTCAATAAATGTTGAACAGGTGTTACAACATTTTTATTAACAACAGTAGTATTAAGAAACAAATTTTTATAAAATACTATATGAAATTTATAAATTTTTTTAATTACGAAAAGAAGAGTAATTTTACTTAATTATACCTTTGTCAAATCCTATTTATTAATATATTACATATTGTTTTGATTTTTCTATTATCACTTTTAATGCCCTTCATTATTGAGATTTATCATTTCAATGACATTATTTTAAAAAATTGTATTTACCATTTAAGAATTATATTTATTTTTTGTGTAAAAATAAAATAATGCATACTAATTTTTATCAACATCTGCTAAAGTCATAAACAATGTGTGAAATTTCTCAAATCCTACAGTACCGGCCAGAATTGTCAGTCCACTTACAAAATTCGTATCAAAAACATGCCTCTCGTTTTTTGATAATATTTCAGTTAAAAATAAGTCTAGAAAAATTTAAAAATAACCATTGGAAAGCTTATAAAATTTCGTGTGAAATGAGCTAAAGTTCAAAACTATTCGTTAAATAGAAACTGAGTTAGAGTGTGAGAAATATCGTCTAATTTTCTGCTATTGAAAATTCTGTTATCCAACTTCAAGTTCAGGATTGCTCTAAACGAGGTTAGAAAAAAAATTCAAATTCACATATAATAAAGCTTGAGATCTCCTCTTTAAAAGTAGACTAAGTAGCTTAAAAAATTTTACGTGGTTTAAAAGAAATTGGAGATTTTAAAAAGGTCTTCACGATTGACAAGCAAACCATCATTCAAGCAAAACAGTCACATCGCGCCTCATAGCCAGGGCCGAATAGGACGCTTTACCAAAAACGGGCCCCATTATTATAATTAATTATGAATTATTATTAATTATTAATTATTAATTATTAATTATTAATTATTAATTATTAATTATTAATTATTAATTATTAATTATTAATTATTAATTATTAATTATTAATTATTAATTATTAATTATTAATTATTAATTATTAATTATTAATTATTAATTATTAATTATTAATTATTAATTATTAATTATTAATTAAATGAGATTCTTTAAATAAAACTGTAATTTGAACACATTTTATAGTTTTTTTATTAAAAATTATTATTTAAAATTTAATTAAATTAACATTAAATAATTTTTCAAAATTATAAATTATCAATATTACAAATTAATAAATTTCTCTAAATTAAAAATAAATTAGTTAACTAGAATTTTAGTAAATTAAAAATTAAATATAATTAATAATAATTCATAATTAATTATAATAATGGAGCCCGTTTTTGATAAAGCGTCCTATTCGGCCCTGGCTATGAGGCGCGATGTGACTGTTTTGCTTGAATGATGGTTTGCTTGTTAATCGTGAAGACCTTTTTAAAATCCCGAATATCTTTTAAACCACGTAATATTTTTTAAGCTACTTAGTCTACTTTTAAAGAGGAGATCTCAAGCTTTATTATATGTGAATTTGAATTTTGTTTCTAACCTCGTTTAGAGCAATCCTAAACTTGAAGTTGGATAACAGAATTTTCAATAGCAGAAAATTAGACGATATTTCTCACACTCTAACTCAGTTTCTATTTAACGAATAGTTTTGAACTTTAGCTCATTTCACACGAAATTTTATAAGCTTTCCAATGGTTATTTTTAAATTTTTCTAGACTTATTTTTAACTGAAATATTATCAAAAAACGAGAGGCATGTTTTTAATACGAATTTTGTAAGTGGACTGACAATTCTGGCCGGTACTGTATATCAAACATCGAAAGTAAGTATTAAATACTTTCATAGAGTACTATTGTAAAACAACAAACTTCTCGTAATTCTTTATATTTCTGTTGACAGAGATATTTCTATGTTTTGTATTTCAATACGTTTATGCAATAAGATATAATAGTAAATGCTTTTATTCCACAGGACAGATAGTTCTTTTAAACGGTCAAAGAATTTAGATAACGATAATAGTAATAGTAGCAGTAATAATTCATCAGATGAGAGCGAATATCATGAAGCCAATGAAGGAGTTAAAGGTATTAAAACCATAGTATCAAGTAAAATTTTTTAAAATTATTATTTGCATTAAAACTTTTATATCAGTCAAAATTCGTCAAGTGCAATATGGGTGAATAATAATTCACTCAGTGGTCACTTTAAGTTTACCACAGTTATCTATTTACCTAATAACTATAACAATTATTTTCCAATCTGCTTCAAAGTTGTAAACAATTAATATTCTTCATGTTTTTTAGTAGGTATAAAAAAATTAATTTTAGCAGTTTTACATTAGTTGTTCGATCGACTTAATCGTTTTTTATTCATATCTTCCAAAAAATAATTTTATAAACTTCTAATCAATATTTTCTATATAATTTATATAAGTAGAGATTCTTTTAAATTCTTTTAGTGAAATTCTGTAGAGCTTTTTGAGTAAGTTCTAATTTTCAGTTTATAAATGTAATAATTAATGTAATGAAATATAATAAATAATAATATTTAAAATTTTAAGATATTTACATTGAAAAATTAATCTATTTTTTAGCTAATGGTGAGGAATTATTTTCAAGAAAGTAGAATGATCGAAAGCAGAACAACAACTTATTTATCCATTATCAATGCTATGTTGAATAAAGTTCCTTTCAATAATCAGACAAAATGTTTTGAAGAAGTAATGTCTATAATTAATGAAAAACAGAATAACAAATAATTATCAATACTTCTTTTCAGGATTCTCTGAAGTGAATTTAAACACTGCACTGATTGTCGCAAATAGATTATCCTTATTAATTTTTTGCTTCCTCGTGAGGAAGCTTTGTAGTCGTTTAACCACTTCGGCGGCATGGCGTTCCGATTGGCGTTCCATGAGTAAGTGGCAGAAGCGGCAAAAAAATGCGAAAATGGCGTTCCTACTTGAACTTGATTTCAAAAGTCTGTAGTCAAGTTAAACTTGCCATAATAAAATATTCTTATTATTTGAGATAAATGAAGATGAATAAGACAAAAAAAATTATTTTGTAGAGATGTTTAATAGTTTTTTTAAGGTTTTAATGTAGCCAATTTTTAATACTTTTTACTAATGGCGTTCCAATATTCAGCCAAAATAGTTGATAATTTTGAATCCGCCTATTTGAATTTTTTTAAATCCATTTAAGATTCATAATCTCAAATAATAAATAACTTTTGGTTTGGTTGACTTAATTTGTTGACAGAGTTCAGGAATAAAGTTTAAATAGGAACGCCATTTTCGCATTTTTTTGCCGCTTCTGCCACTTACTCATGGAACGCCAATTGGAACGCCATGCCGCTGAAGTGGTTAATTTACAAAATTTTTAAAAATCCTTTTGACAAATTTTCTTCTATATGGGACTATGTTATATAAGACCCTGAACAATTGTCCGGATGTATGTATGTGTGTGTATGTGTGTGTGTGTGTGTGGATCCCGATTTTTGTGAACACGATAACTCGAAGAGGTTTTAACGAATTAGGCTAAAATTTACCAGGTATATTTATCATAAAAATATCTCGAACTGGATTGATAGATTTTAAAAAATTCTCAGAAAAAAATTTTTTTTTGACTTTTTTCTAAAAAAAATTTTTTTTCAAAAATTTTTTTTTAAGTTGGTTATTGAAGTTAATATATAATAAAATCTTATTTTTTGCATCAAGACGAATCGATTGGTATATAAAAAGAATAGATTGTCTGAGAATTTATAGAGTTAATCACAATTAAAGCTGAAAAATTCGCATTTTTCTCAAAAAATGAGTTCTTTCCGCAAAATTATGTTGCTGTATAAGAAAATCTTACTCACTTATTTCTAAAATTTTATTCTTTGCATCAAGACCGATCGATTGGTATATATAAAGTATATATTGTATTTAAATTTATAAAATTAAAACCAATTACAGACACAAAATTTGCATTCTTAATAAAAATTCATTTTTTCTTAAGAATCATGTTGCTGTACAATAAAATGTTATTATTTATTGAAAAATAAATCTAAAATCTTATTCCTTGCATCAAGACGAATCGATTGATGTATGTAAAATATATATTCTATTGAAAATTATAGAATTAATTACAATTAAAGATGAAAAATTCATTTTTTTATTAAAAATTTTATTTTGTTCATTTAGGATTAAAACAAATTTTAAAAATATTTTTTTGATTTTATAAATATTAGATCGTATTAGAAATTACTTAAAAATTAAAAATATTTAATATACTTAATTATAATTATAATAAATATAACAAATTTTTAAAATTAATTTTTAATTAGATTTGAAGACAACAACATGGAAAATATGTCAATACGTGACAATAAGTTAGTGCTTCCTCCATGAGGGAGCAAATTTTTTTGCTGATCGTATAGAGGAAGCAAAATGTTCATGTAATGAACATCTGGATTTACAACTTGTTTAATAAGTAATATATAAAATATTGTAAGACTTGAAGTTAATATTAACAACAGTAATAACAATAAAGCTTTTTGAATAAAAATTTTTACAACTATTATTTTAAAACCGAAGATAGGGGAAACTGGGGTAAACCCGCTCACTGTTTTTCAGAACGATAAAAACCTAGAAAATTATTCTCTAAATCCAAGTTAATTTTTATACTTTGAAAGCTTATGATTTCTACTAATAAAATAAAAAAGAATTTTTTATTTATCTTTCTTAGTTTTACTTAGGGAAAATTTTAAATTCACATATACCAAATTTTAAAATCAAAATTTTCCAGGGTAAATCCGCTCACCCATCGGGGTAAACCCGATCACATTATTTTTTTTAAGAATTTAAGGTAGTCCCGACAGTTTTATTTTGTATATATTGAATTTCTCCTTATTTCTGTCTCCAGCATGATTTATTAATGATAAATTATGAGTTCTGTAAACAATAAATATTGGTTTATTAAATAATAAGTGTAGGTTTCATGAATTGCAACTGTGAATTTAAATAATATTTTATTAAGAGAAAATTAAAATATAGTTACAATTTTTTATGTAACAAGTTATATATTTTATTATTGATAAAATATAATAACTGAAATTAAAAATTTTAAAATAAACAATGATAAAACGTGAACTGAATAAAGACAACAAACTTAGATTATTAAGATTATTGTTTGCGTTGTTTGTTATAACCGTTATAATCTAATAATCATTAATAATGACTAATATAGACATGATTCCGCTCAATGTTGCCAACAAATATTGATAGTTCGGCGCCATCTGTTGAAAAAAATTGCCACAAATCGCCAAATGCAGGACATTCAAAATGTTAAATATTCAACTTATTACTCAATAATTCAATAATATTGTTAGAAAATGAATATTATTTATCTTTTAATAAATATTTTTTATAATAAAAATTTTAAGATCTTCAAAAAAAGAAATAATGTTTATACTGATTCAGCTTCCTACACAAATTTAATAAGTGAGCGGCTTTACCCCGTATGTATTTCTCAAATTTCAGAATAAATTTAAATAAATATTTTTAAAATCAAACAAATCTACAGATATATTTCGAAAAAGGACATCCAATAGCATATAAAAAAATTTGTCGAATAAATTAAGTCTCAAAAATAATAATCGAAAAACTTAAAAATCCGAAGATCTTTTTTCTTTTTTTGCACTTTTAAAAACAGTTAACTGCCTCAGACTCTATGACGAATTCATGAAACTAAGCGAAAGTTCGTTAACATTAGTTGTATGTTAAGTACTATTCACAGTACAAATATCTTTGTCTTAAGTTGAGTTTATATCGTCAAATCGCTAGTGAGCGGGTTTACCCTAGTCTACCCTACTATACTATATTTTCATCATTAGTACGTATAGAATAAAATGGCTTACATTTTTGGTGAATAACAATACCTAATATTTAATATTTTTTTTAGTTTTAACGTATTTCTAAAAAGTAAAAAATTTTAGATTCTGAAATCGAAATCTTGAACCATCACTTTTTGATAATTAGTGTTATTAAAAGATATAAAATTTACAAGCTTGTAACAACTTTTAAACAGAAATCAGTGGATTATTCCAATACTATAAAATTTTCCTGTCTGGAAATTTTTATAATTTATTTCTCCAGAATTTTACTTTGTAAACAATTAATAATTTTGTTTGAATAAGAAATAATCAGCGTACGTTTCACAATACCAATTATTCGTGGGTTAGATTTAAAATTCTAGTAATTTTGTAAGACAAAATAACACTTTTCTCTTTGTTTTATACTTTATTATTAAGAGTTAAGGTTGAATAAAATTGATTCATTGAATAACTCAAGACAAATATTGAGTATGTTACTCACATGAAATGTAATTTAAACGTGAGTTCATATCTTATTTTTCGTACACATAACATCTTTTTCTTCCTCGTGAGGAAGCTTTGTAGTCGTTTAATTTACAAAATTTTTAAAAATCCTTTTGACAAATTTTCTTCTATATGGGACTATGTTATATAAGACCCTGAACAATTGTCCGGATGTATGTATGTGTGTGTATGTGTGTGTGTGTGTATGTATGTGTGTGTGTGTGTATGTGTGTGTGTGTGTGTGTGTGTGTGTGTGTGTGGATCCCGATTTTTGTGAACACGATAACTCGAAGAGGTTTTAACGAATTTGGCTAAAATTTACCAGGTATATTTATCATAAAAATATCTCGAACTGGATTGATAGACTTTAAAAAATTCTCAGAAAAAAATTTTTTTTTGACTTTTTTCTAAAAAAAATTTTTTTTCAAAAATTTTTTTTTAAGTTGGTTATTGAAGTTAATATATAATAAAATCTTATTCTTTGCATCAAGACGAATCGATTGGTATATAAAAAGAATAAATTGTATGAGAATTTATAGAGTTAATCACAATTAAAGCTGAAAAATTCGCATTTTTCTCAAAAAATGAGTTCTTTCCGCAAAATTATGTTGCTGTATAAGAAAATCTTACTCACTTATTTCTAAAATTTTATTCTTTGCATCAAGACCGATCGATTGGTATATATAAAGTATATATTGTATTTAAATTTATAAAATTAAAACCAATTACAGACACAAAATTTGCATTCTTAATAAAAATTCATTTTTTCTTAAGAATCATGTTGCTGTACAATAAAATGTTATTATTTATTGAAAAATAAACCTAAAATCTTATTCCTTGCATCAAGACGAATCGATTGATGTATGTAAAATATATATTCTATTGAAAATTATAGAATTAATTACAATTAAAGATGAAAAATTCATTTTTTTATTAAAAATTTTATTTTGTTCATTTAGGATTAAAACCAATTTTATAAATATTTTTTTGATTTTATAAATATTAGATCGTATTAGAAATTACTTAAAAATTAAATATACTTAATATACTTAATTATAATTATAATAAATATAACAAATTTTTAAAATTAATTTTTAATTAGATTTGAAGACAACAACATGGAAAATATGTCATATTATTATTGTTATTATTATTATTGTCACGTGACAATAAGTTAGTGCTTCCTCCACGAGGAAGCAAATTTTTTTGCTGATCGTATAGAGGAAGCAAAATGTTCATGTAATGAACATCTGGATTTACAACTTGTTTTTATAAATAAAAGTGCGGATTTCAATGCACTCAGTAAAAAAATAGTATTTTAATATTGTGTTGTGTATAATATAATATATAGTATATTATCTCTGAGTGTAGCTTTTCTTAAACGCTGTTATTTATTCTTTAATGTTTTTTTAAAAGTAAGATTAAACTGTATAAACAGACATCGTTTATGTAACATTTTGAAATTTTTTTAAAATTCGTAACTACAATGTGTTCTTTTAATAAAAATGCAAATATTTTTCGCTGAAAGTAAAATAAAAAAACCCAAGTTTGGTAGAAAAAATAATGAAATAGTATCATAATAGACTTAATCATTTTTAATGATTGATAATAAAATTTCTTGTTGATCGTTAATAGGAGAGCGATTCCATGTGAAATGATCGACTATTTTTCGACATTGTTAGCAATTTTTTTGAAACTTTTTTCCTTGTAGCTATAAGGATAAGATATGATAAAGTGAAGACGATTTTGAAAATTTTAAAAATTTTTTGAAAATATTCAAATTTGAAAATTTATGTACTAATTATTTAAAATTAAGATAACTTCGGTTATTTTCAATATTTAAAAAAAATTTTTTTAATTTCTCAGTATAACTAGTACTTTTTAAATACATTTTTTTGAAAAAAATTTCATTAATTATTAAAAATTATTCAAAAAAAAATTTTTTTTTAAATTTTTTTTAAAAACACCCCCCCCCCCTTCGATTTTATTTTTTTTATAGTGATAGCCAAAAGTAATAAGAATTTTTTCCAAAAATTTTTCTAGTTGGATCGCGATAACTTTTTGAAAAATTTACGAAAAAGTCTATGGCGCCGTGTCGAGACTGACGCGCTTACGAACACATGCACAAGAAGTTGGCAACGCCTTTTCATTTTTTTAAACAAAATTTTGAGTAAACTAAAAAACAAATATTGTGCTACATCTAGCTGGAAAGAAATTTAAATATTTTTCAAAAATTAAAAAAAATGTTTCTTCTATAATTTATATTTTTTTGAACATTTCCAAAAATTTTAAATTTTTAAAAAATAAAATTTGTGCTTAATTGTGCTGAGCGAGCACAATAAAAAAGTCTATAACAATTTTTCAAAAATTTAAATTTAAAAAAAATAAAATTTGTGCTTAAATGTGCTTAGCGAGCACAATAGAAAAGGTCTATAACAATTTTTCAAAAATTCAATAATTATTCCAAAATATGACACTTTTTGACTAAAAATTTTTTTGAAAAACAATCAAGCATTCTGGGAATTGTGGGACAATATTTTTTAAAAGTATGCAGGTACATGATATTAAAATCACTCATAGGTATAATAATAATTTAACTAAATCAATAAGCTAAGCTAAGCACAATTCAGCTCAAATTTTATTATTTAACTTTTTGAAACAATCGTTTGAGACTTTATTATTGTGCTCACGAGCAAAATTTGGCACAAATTTTAATTTTTAAAAAGGTTCAACAAAATTTTTGAGTCAAAAAGTGTGACTTTCTTGAATAAATATTAACTTTTTGAAAAATTGTTATAGACCTTTTCTATTGTGCTCGCTAAGCACATTTAAGCACAAATTTTATTTTTTTTAAATTTAAATTTTTGAAAAATTGTTATAGACTTTTTTATTGTGCTCGCTCAGCACAATTAAGCACAAATTTTATTTTTTAAAAATTTAAAATTTTTGGAAATGTTCAAAAAAATATAAAATATAGAAGAAACATTTTTTTTAATTTTTGAAAAATATTTAAATTTTTTTCCAGCTAGATGTAGCACAATATTTGTTTTTTAGTTTACTCAAAATTTTGTTTAAAAAAATGAAAAGGCGTTGCCAACTTCTTGTGCATGCGTTCGTAAGCGCGTCAGTCTCAGCAGGACGCCAAAGACTTTTTCGTTTGATTTTTCGAAAAGTTATCGCGATCCTACGATAAAACTTTTTAGAAAAAATTCTTATTACTTTTGGCTATCACTATAAAAAGAATAAAAAAAATCGAAGGGACTCGAATCTTGTTGTTTAATCGAGTCTTGTTGTTGTTTTTCAAAAAATTAAAAAAAAATTTTTTTTGAAAAATTTTTAATAATTAATGAAATTTTTTTTTCTAAAAAATGTATTTAAATAATACTGGTTATACTGAGAAATTAAAAAAAAATTTTGAAAAAATATTGAAAATAACCGAAATTATCTTAACCACTTCAGCGGCATGGCGTTTCAATTGGCGTTCCATGAGTAAGTGGCAGAAGCGGCAAAAAAATGCGAAAATGGCGTTCCTATTTAAACTTTATTCCTGAACTCTGTAAACAAATTAAGTCAACCAAACCAAAAGTTATTTATTATTTGAGATTATGAATCTTAAATGGATTTAAAAAAATTCAAATAGGCGGATTCAAAATTATCAACTAATTTGGCTGAATATTGGAACGCCATTCGTAAAAAGTATTAAAAATTGGCTACATTAAAACCTTAAAAAAACTATTAAACATCTCTACAAAATAATTTTTTTTGTCCTATTCATCTTAATTTATTTCAAATAATAAGAATATTTTATTATGGCAAGTTTAACTTGACTACAGACTTTGGAAATCGAGTTCAAGTAGGAACGCCATTTTCGCATTTTTTTGCCGCTTCTGCCACTTACTCATGGAACGCCAATCGGAACGCCATGCCGCCGAAGTGGTTAATTTAAAAAAATTAGTAAATAAATTTTGAAATTTTAATATTTTCAAAAATTTTCAAAATCGTCTTCACATTATCATATCTTATCCTTATAACTACAAGGAAAAACTGTTTTAAAAAAATTGCTAACAATGTCGAAAACTAGTTGATCATTTCACATGGAATTGCTCAGGAAGACTAATAAATTCTTTCTTTATAAGCTCAAAAAAATCATTAAACGCGTTGTTTTTACTTCCTTTGGCCATGTCTACTTGAGTTTGTAATACTTTTATTTTTAACTCGATATAATCGGATATTTATGAAGAACCATTTTTCAAATTTGTTGAAACTTCAATCATAGCATTAGAAGAACTTGCAAATGATAGTGTTGGAGTAGAATTTAAATCTTTTGGACATGGAACAGACTGCACCGATTGAGTTGCTTGTAACTCATAACAACTTTTGTCTTTATATGTCCAACCAGACTGAAAAACATTATTGTTAGACGATTGAATCAAATTGTTAGTGACATTTAAGTGTACATCAGGTTGAATAAATTGACTTCTTTGTAAAGTAGTTTCTTCTGGATGTGAAAAGTCAGACTGACAATCAAAATTTGTCGACTGAGAAAAATCACCACTAACCATAGCATAGCCATGTTCTTCTTCTATTACATAGACCTCTGCATCAAATATCATTGTCTCTTGATTCTGTGCAAATTCTCCATTAACCACAAAATTACGACTGGCTTCCTGCTGAGAAGTTATCGAAGAATTACACTGTTCTCTGTAATTGTCGATTGGCATCGCGCTCTTTGGATTACTGAAAGTAATACAATAATTTTATTTTAAAATAACTATGAAAACTTTATACATAAAAAAATGAATATTAATCTGTAAAAATATACTTTTTATGATGAATGAATGGAATCAAAAATTTCATTTGATTAAAGCAGGTCCATTTTTCATTACCATTTTTATGCTTACGAACGAAATTATCTCGCAGTTGATGCCACTTTTTTTGGATCTATAAAAAGATGAAAAAAATGTTATTTTTCTTATTTATTTCAAAAGTTGATTAATGTTAAAATGAATAACTTAGTGTAGCTAAGCTGAATTAAAAACTATTACAACAGCTAAGGTTTTAAAAAATGACATCTATTAAAGAGATAAACTAATAATAATAAAAAAAATTTCTCAATTGTTCTCATACATTATTCAAAAAATATAAAAATGAAAACAATATCAAACAATAAGTAATTAATTTTTTTAAACAATATGAAATATCTTCAAATGACATGTTACTATTTAAATAGAAAAACAATAGGTGAACTTATGGGGAGGAAACACTTATTTTGAACTTTATCAAGAAAATAGTTTTAAAATTTCACAAACTTATTTTTCAGGTAATTTTTAGTAGAGGTTCGAGTGCAAAGACTGACACATGGTAGGTTCTCTTCCTTAGGGTGTATCTAAAGAGAAAAAAGTAGTCGGACCAAAAGTTTAGTGCTGGTATTTTTTTACACGCCTAGAAAAGTGGTGAAGTCTGCGAAAATGATTTGCATGGGGATTTACCTAATTTTTATGTTTTAAAAAGACTTTTAGCAAATTTTTATTGTTGATTTGAATTCAGTGACTCTAATTACATAAAAATTGAATACATAAAAGATTTTAAAAATGGCGGACTGAAAATTGCGGACCTTAAATGGCGGGTTTAAAAAAATTGCTCTTATCTCCTTGAAAATCATTGCTCTGGGGTTTTCGGGGTCGCTAATTATGAATTTGAAGGCGGTTATTAAAAATTCAAAATGGCTGATCCAATATGGCGAACAAAAAAAATTAAAAATTAATCAGATCCACTTGAAAATCGTTTCTCTTGGGTTTTCGGGGTAACTGAAAATGAATATAATGTCAGTTTTCAAAAATTCTAAATGTCTAATTTACATTACTTTTAATCTTTGTTTCTTGAATATATTTTCCTCTTTGATTCAAAGTATCTCCGAAGAAGAGCTCTTCTTTTTCTTTTTAAGTTTTCGGCCTTTGGTATGTTTCTTTTTAGCGTCCACCAGTGGTCCGCTAAAATATTTTTATTCCATTTTCCTGGATAGCGTTTTTCCATGTCCTTTATATCTTGGTGAAATCTTTTGCCGAAAATTCGCTGTCCGCCTTCACCAAGGGGAGGTGTCCTAGTCGCAGAAATAGAAGAAAAAAAACACAGAAACTAATATTTTACAAATCAAACATTACTTAACATTGTATATTAACAAGTAACTATATAGAAAAAAATTGGACTGATTTTTGTTGCAGCACATAATGAGTTTTTATTCTTACTTATTTTAAGTTCTTTTTTCGGTACATTGCAGAAATAGGAAAAATTCTAATTTACAATTAGCGGTTTGAGAAAACACCAAAGCAACAAGAATCAGAAGATAAAATAAAAAATTTATATTAAATTTATTTTACAATTATAAGTAAATCAGTGATGAATAATGTTGCAGGTTAGTAACATTTTTCAAATTTGAGTAAAGTGCGAAAAGCAAAATACTTGTAAATACAGAAAAAACTGTGAAGTGATTTTAAAAGAACTTGTCATAATGATTAAACACTATAATTTAATATCTGAAAAATTAAATGATTTAAGTAAAAAACATTTTTGAAAGTAATTTCAGAAAACATAATTAAATATGATAAATTTTATTTTAAATCAAACTAGAAAAAGTATAATACAAAAGTTACATATTATTAATATATAATAATTGTGTGCTATTAATTGTCATGAATTTGAAATTTAATTCATAACTAAACAATAGTTATTTTATATTTATAATTTTTGAAATTAATCGATTGAAGAATTTAAAAGCAAAATTTATGAGAAGAAATGGCTATTTGCCTACTAAATTCATAACTAAACAATAGGCATTTTATATTCATAATTTTTGAAATTAATCGATTGAAGAATTGAGCTCCCGCGGGCAATAACTCGATCTGCGCTCGGACGCAAGGGCTAGTACCAGTCGGGGAGCAGTGAGCACCACTGCGCCACTCACTGCCACCTGTCTGATATTAGAGAGTGCTTCCGAGCGCAGATCGAGTTATTCCCCGCGGGGGCTAAATTTAAAAGCAAAATTGAGAAGAAGAAATTGCTATTTGCCAACAATTCTGTTAAGTTTCTGTTAAAAACAGATAAAATTTCTCTAAAGATTTCGGTTTGTTCTTTTGAAGTCAATTTTAAAAATTTAATTAGTATAAGATTAAAATTACCATCATTCGATTCGATAACTGGATTATATGCTGTTTCTACAGGTGATTTTGGATTTTTTCGAGAAATATTTTCCTGTTTTTTAAAAGTAATGAGTTCGTTAAAGTTAGTTGTTATGAATGACAGATGTTTCAAACAGTTCGTTATTTCTTTTTCGAATTCAGTAACTGGAGATTAGGTTTTCTTTCTTTTTGCTTAATCAGGAGATAGAACATTTTTTCGATCAGTTCGCACTTTTAAAACTTGGTCAATAGAAGAACTTTCGTTTTTGGGTAATGTATAATTATCATCAACAGCTGATTTCCTTCTTACAGGAAAGTTATCAAATGGTGATTTATCCATTTTAGTTCTGTTAGTTACTTTTCGTTTTTGTGCCTCTTTTTTCGCCATCTGCACTGTTGTGTTAATAACGTCAATTTTTTGATTACATTGGAACCCTTTTCTCGATGATTTTCGGAGATTCGAATTCAATGAATCACGAGTAACAAAAACATCATAATTACTGGTTGAAAGATTCAAACCTAATTGACGTACACTCGACAAATTTTGAGTTTCTGGTTCTTCATGGGTGGTTCTTAAATCTTTATTTGCTAACTCTTTTGTGAGTAAATTTTTCGGTCTGGAATTAAAAGCATCATTAAAGGCAAAAAAAATCAGAATTACTGATTAGAGATTTCGCCCCACCTTGTGATACACACAATAAACTTTAAAGTTCATTTTCTGATCCATTAATAAATTCCTTACCACTTTGAAATTGGTGAAGATTAATTATGTCAATATTTTTAGTCAATTCCAATCGTTGATCAGATATTTCTTCAGTAAATTATTTTTGAAAAGTTGAATCCTGTAAGTCATCGAAAATAATAGCATTTAAATCATCCGAAGTAGGCGGTTGAAGAAAATCTGTAGCTTTTTCAACATAACTTTTAGATGATAATAATGAGCTGGTATGAGATCGAGATTTATTAGTTGCTTGTTGTACTTGGCCTTAAGAATTAAATTTCCTAAACCTATGTTGTTGGTCAAGACCAGAAGGAACAATTGAATAGCTATGATTGTATGATAGTAAAAGGTTTGTATTGATTGAAGATGTAGTTGTCGAATTTCTAGAGCCTTGATCGAAATCGTCACTCGACGATGTTGCATAATGTTTGTAGATTGTGTAGCAGAAGAAATTGCTGTAGAAGTGTTTGGTAATGATATTTCAGAGGCAGTATTAAGTGACTATTTATGCATCAATTTTTTTACATTCTTTTTGTGATTAATGTGGCTTTGTAAGAAACTTAAATCGTTCCAATATTCCTAAGTCGGTGTTTCTTCCATTTTATTATGTCTAACATATTTGTCTCGCAAAGATCTCCAAAGAGATCTCCTTTTTTATCAAACACTTATTTTATCCGATAAAATATTCTAGAATACGAAATTTTTATATTACAAAAAACAAAAAACTTTGAATTTATAAGATTAGAAAAAATCAAGAAAATTATGACAATTTCAATATTCAGCTGAAAATAAATGTTTTTGAAATCTGTACTCAAAATTTTATAAAAATTTTATAACTTGCCATTATAGAAAATGATTAAATTTTCAATTTTTTGAAAATTATGTAAACCAGTTTATTAATAACAATAATTAAAACAATCTTAAAAAAATAAATTATGTAGATTAAATTTTTTTTATTTTATTTGTTTTTCTTTTAAAGAAATTTATAATATTTTAATTAAAAATATATTTCTGTTAAAAAAGACACAAAAAAATCTATTTAATGAATGGTTTAAGAAAAAAAATACAAATATAAAACAAATAAAATACCTCGAACTTTTAAACAGAGATTTTATACATAACTTTTAATTTCTTCCCAATCTTTTTCTTTATCTTTTACAGACTTTCCTTTGCTATAAATTGAAGGTCTATTTTTTACTAATTCAATTATTATTTTATTTTCATCCATTTAATTATTTACCATTTTGTTAATTTTTTAAGTACCTTTGAACAAGTTAATAAGTAAAAGAAACAAATTTTCGAAATAAGTAAACAGCATAAGCACATAAACAGTTACTTAGTAAAATAAACGAATGTATTAAATTGATATCAATATTGAATTGAAGTTTCCAAGAATTATCAGAATTATCAGTGATTTTATTTCAAAATGAAAAAAACCGAGTTATACGGTGAGAGATTAAATGAAGATTTAAATGAATCAGATACGTCTCGTTCAACAGTACCTTATATTGTATAACAAAAAGGCTAAACTGTATTGTAATCATCACAGACAGTCTAAAGTATGGGAAGAGATTGCTTCTGAAATATCAATTATTTCAAAACATCCAACAAAAGGTAAAAATTAAAATCATCTTAAAACATTGTTAAATGATTGTATAATTTTCTATTAATGTTTTTATTAATAATTTGTAGATGTTAAAGTATTTCAATTTATTGACATTTAATTTTTGGATTACGAATAATGTATTTTATATTTATTATTTTTTTTCATAAAAAATTTAGAAAATGTATAAAATTAAAATAAAAAAATACGTATAATTTATGCTAGTTTTATAATTGTTGTTACTCTTATAATTCTTGTTTATGAAAGCACATTGACAATTGATGGAAAATTGTTTGATTTAGTAAAACTCGTACAAGGGAGGTGGAAAACTTTGAAGAATAAATACACTGAAAAGAGGAAAAAAATAAATAATTATGTTCAATCCGGTTCAGGAGCTTCAGATTCTGATGATGAGGATTGGGTGTATTTCCCAAAAATTAATTTTCTTAAGAAATTTATAAAGCATCGGAGGTATGATTCTATTATCAGAAGTTTGCAGTTCTTTTTAATATTAATATGAAATCTAAAAATTTTCTTGTTCTTGAATGATTTAGAGTACATATAGACTTTTTAAAAGTAATCGATTTCAAAAATTTTAAATTAAACGTTTATGTACTTAGGACAATTACATCTTATGCATCAAAACAGGGTCCATATAGTGATGATCGTGAAATGAATAAAGGAGACAGTAGTGACCTAGAAATTATTAAAGATAGTGACACTTTAACTGAAACATCATCTGATTCAAATGAAAGCCAGGCTTCTCTGTCTCAAAAAATTTCTCCAATTGATAAAACATCGCAAATAATTGATAATGTTTAAAAAATGACTTTTTATTAATTTTTAAAGACGAATGGAGAAAAGTATCCAAAGAAAATAAACAAAAGTGTTTTTGAAACAATGGACGTTATAAATAAAAAACTAAAAGAAAGATCTTAAAATTAAAACTAATGAGCCATTTGAAGTATTTGCCTAAGAACTTAAATATATGTTATCGTGTTACTTATGAATTACTATATTATGTTTTACATCATTAAAATAAAACAAAATATGTTTAATAGCGAGTACACTTTTTATTTTTAAAATTAATATATTTTTTTAATTAATTTGAACCAACCAATCAAAGCAAAAGTTATGCGTTTATCAAATTTAACTTACTTTTACTGGATGAATCAGACTAAAATACTACTATTATAATGACTGCTTCTAGAACAAAGAAAAATTATAAGAAAAAAAATTTACTTTTACAATTTTAAACAAATTATTATAATATTCTGTTTGATACTATAATTATCAATTATTTATTTCAAAGTTAATAGAAATTATGAAGTGTAATCGAAGTGTATACCATGGTTAAATGCGAATGCATAACATAAATGTTGGTTTAATAATTTGTTCCATAGGCGGTTGCATAAAATTAGAAATGAAACCCTTGTCAATGACATTTATTTGTTTATTTTTTTTTTGCTTAAGGAATTTTGGGAAATCTGCCTACAAATACCTTGGATTCCGCACTCCAAGGTTATGTGGGATTGGTATAATAAAAGAAAAGAAAATAATGAAAAAATAAATACTATAGCAAATTTAGAATACTGGCGACCTACCACCAGCCCGACCCACTAAAACCCGTAACTCTTCTTTTGGAGCCCTTTACCCTCCCGCGGAACTGTCGTAAGACTTTAGCCTTCGAGGGTGGCGCTCCAACTCTGTCGCTGCTGCGACTTCGTTTTTTGCCTGCGGTTCTCCTGCGTTAATAGTTAAAATTTAAAGCTATTATAATATAAAAGCGGAATCAACAGCACAACAATAAAAAACAATTCTCTTCTGACTGGTTCATCAGCGATACCATGTTCTCCGGTGTAACTTGACTGTTTACACCTTCGAACATGGTCCGCCTCTCCAAGTCCCTCTTCTTGCATGAAAAGAGGGTGTGCTCTGCATTATCCACAGGGAACTGACTGTACGCACACACCTCATTTTCGCGTAATTTAAAGCGATACAGGTACGCGTTAAAACACCCGTGGCCTGTAAACGCCTGTGTCAAATAATAGGAAACTTCTCCATGCTTTCGGTTTATCCAGGTGGTGAGCGTTGGAATAAGCCGCTAAGTCCATCGGCCTTTTTCCTCTCTATTTCATCTATCTTGCCAAGTCTAATGACATTCATTTTAAGCAAAAGGATAAAAGTTTAATGTTCTGGAGTAGTGTAGCTAGGCCAGTTCTACGAGGTTTTCGTCGGTAATGCAGATTCCTACTTACCGGCCAAAACCTCGTAGAATCGTCCGTTGGAGGGGGGTCGAAACCTCGTAGAATGGGCCGTTGGTGGGGGTTCCTCATTTGCATATATGCAAATTAGTTCTGCATTACCGACCGAAACCTCGTAGAATCGGCCGTTGCTGGAGTACCTTATTTGCATATATGCAAATTGGTTAACCCTTTTAATTTGTATATATGCAAATTAGTTAACTCTTTTAATTTACATATATGCAAATTAGTAGACAATATTAATTTGCATAACCTTAATTTGCATACGATTTTTATTGTTAACCCTTTAATTTTATGCAAATACCACCTACTTTTTACCCACCCTTTTTAACTTTTATACGAATTTCACTCTTTTAGACGTGAAATATGCAAATACCACCCACTTTTCACCCACCTTCTTTAAGTTTATGCAAAATTCACCCTTTTAGACGTGGAATATGCAAATACCACCCACTTTTAACCCCCCTTTTTTACATTTTACCTAACTATCTTGTTCTTTGCAACCACCCCCTCCCACCACCCACTTTTCTCCCTTTATATTTTCTATACTACCACCCACCACCACCCACTTTGCATAAACTAGAAATTTCAAAAATTGTATAGAGAACCGCGAGGGACCAAGCGCTCGCGTGATAACGCGCGGGCGCTGTGGGTAGTGGGAGTGGGTGGTGGTGGGTGGTACGGTAAGGCCCAGTGCGCAGCAGAGGTGCGCGCACAGTTACCGCGTTAATTTTTGTATGTATTTTCAAAGCACAAAAATTTTCGTCTCCAAAACTATGTACGGACGTAACATTTTACCTACCTGTGACCCTATCATAAAAATACTTCCAACTTTCTAATTTTTACAATCTTTAAACATGAAGTGGGAGAACATTTTTGAAAATTTTCCGCATAACCTTCAAGTCTACCTGTCATTGTGAAAACTGTTCTTTTCGTGAAAACTTGTCTCATCTCTAGTGAAAAATTATCTCGTCTCTAGTGAAATCTCTTCTCGTCTCTGTGTTAAAGTATTTGTTGCGTAGTGAAGTTACAATTTTTTTTCCAACACTTCAAGAATTTAGTTAAAGGATGAGTCACCCTGACTCTCGTTTACATAACGGAAGACGTGTCATGACATTGAGAGCAATAGATCCAGAAAAGATTAAATTGAGTAGAAAATGGATGGTATGTATAAATCATTTTACCTTATTACATATTACAATGCTTTAAAAAAACTGTTTTCAAAATAATAAAAAAATTATTTATTTTTCAGCATAATTACACTCTGGTAAATATCCTGGAGGGAGTAATTAACAATAAGCGACCATGGATAATGATAAATAAAAGTAATTTACCGCCAAGGAATGAAAATAGTCCAAAGCTTAAACAAACAAGGTGGGATGAACCAACACCAAGGCGTAAAAGAACAAGGTGGGGTGAACCAACACCAGGACCATCACAATTACCACAATCACCAACATCACCATCACCAGAAGCATCAACAAATAAAAGGGAGAAAAAAATTTTCATTTTTAAAAGGAAGAAATGTGATGAACCAACACCAGGTCCATCAACCTCTAAAAAGGAAGCAAAAAGTTCAAGGCGTAAAAGAACAAGGTGGGGTGAACCAACACCAGGATCATCACAATTACCACACTCACCATCACCATCCTGAACTCTTAGGATTTCCTTCCCTGGATCCTGAACGTTTAACAATTGCTTCCATGGATCCGGAACTGAAGAAAGATTTACTCGTACAATTATATACTTTGACTTACGACTTATGACCCTACTATCACCTATTCACTCTCCCCAGTATCCACCACCTCCAGCATCACCTCAACCGTCAACATCAACCTCGGACTTTCCCCCACCTTTATCCAACTATCCTCCCCTCAGGACACAAACCCGTCCATTTAAAATGAATAAAAAAATTAAATAAATATATATACTTATATTTTTATTAATAATTTTTTAATTTTTATATGTTAATATTTTGTAAGTAAAATATGTGTTAACATTTATTAATAAAGCATGTACTTATACGAATACAAATGTTTTACCTCATTCTTTCTTATTCTAATTCTCTAAAAAAATAAATAAAAATAAATGTTTAAAAAATAAATAAATAAAGAAAAATAAATGTTTTCAAAAATTAATCAAGAAAAAAACATATATAACCAAAAAAATATATAACCAAATATATATATATATATATATATATATATATATATATATATATATATATATATCATATGTAAATAAATTACCTTACTAAGGTAACATTATTTACAGAATACCAAAAAAAATTTATCATCTAAAACTATATTACCTTACTAAGGTAAAATTACCATTTGTAAATAAATTTATCCTTCATTGGTATACCTACACATGTTACCAATGGATTTCTACTTTACTTTTCAAACAGTTCTTCATGTTTCTGTTAGTCTCCGTCTACGGCGGTAGTGTAATAGTGGATTTAGTGTTAGTGGGAGTAAGACCCATGGTAGGGAGAGAGGTTACCTCTGGTAGTCCCCAAGCGAGGGAACGTCATTCTGTTTCAGGAATCACTTTCAACAACATCTCTAGCTCCAGCACTGGCACCAGCAGCAAACCAGTCAGCCTACAGTATCTGTAGCAGCCTATCATCAGCCGCCTACTACTTGTACGAGCATTGCAGAGGTGTACGCAGCCGTTCAGAGACCCCAGTCAGTCTGTAGTAGTTGTAGCAGCCTGTCGTCAGCCGCCTACTACTTGTACCAACATTGCAGAGGTAGACGCAGCCGTTCGGAGACGATTCTGTTTTATTCGATTACAGTTATAGCAGTAGTCTCAGTCTACCGGCCCACCGTCGAGCCACCGGCCGAGTGATATCTGTTATATCAACTCTTTCTTTGTGTAGGTCATTTTAGCAATATTATATGTATTGCATATATTTACACATCAATTGTCTTCAATGATTAAAATTGGTTGTAATGTATTTCAAATTTTCAAAGTCTGTTTTTTCACATATCTCCGGTTCTTGAAGACATTGAAAAGATGAGGTGTTAGCTGTTGATGACTTCATACTTTTTCCTCCTTCTCCTATCGATATGTCAGTAGCAGAGTTAGCTGTGGACACCATTTTCTGTTTTATCTGTTTCAGTTTCTGCTTCTTTATTTCAGAATTTTCTTTATAATTATCATTAAACAAATTTTTTTTAAATTATTAACATGTCGCGAATAGTTAAAAACCCATATGCGAGAGTATCATCTCAAACGCGAGTAGCATCCCAAGACAGCATTAATGAATTTTGTATAACATCACAATCTTTCATTAATACTGTTCAGGATAAATTGCAATCTATTTAATCTAAAGAAGGCAATGATCGTTTAATAAGCGCATTTGAGTGGTATAATAAATGTAAAAATAATATTGCTCTATTAACAAATTCTCGCGACGTAACATAATTGAGGGTTCTCATAAATGAAGGATTGAACATTTGCTATTACAACTAAAATGTTACAAATGCCAACTAAATGAGCTTATGAAACGTGGAGCTGGACCAAATAACTCACATGATAAAATTAAATGGGTAGTTACTGACAGGGCCTTTAACAACAAAATTCAAAACGGAAGTATTATAAATATATCACATTTAGATACCAATGATTTCTTAGATGATGCTTACTCAATTTTTAAAAATCAGGTAGAAGGAGTTTTAAAAGACGGTCCCCTAAAGGTTTACACAATTTTTCAAGCCAGGTACAAACAAGTTTTTCCTGATGATACTATAAATTTTGATATTAAAAGTTTTACTGCAAGTACAAAAGAAATTTTTCCTACAACTGATTTAGAAAGCTTCTATAATGAAAATATTAAACAAATAACGCTACGCCTTTGTGAAGATTTTAAAGAAAAAGATTCAAATTGGCGACTTGATTCAATTCAAAGATTAGATGTAAATTTTAGTAGATACAATCCCATGACGGTTGGTTCTTTTATAGATTTACCTCAATCAATTAAATTAAAAAAGCTTGCATTAATGTTCATAATAGTGATAATGCATGCTTAAAGTGGTCGATACTTTCCGCGCTCTATCCACCTCGTAAAAAAGATCCCAGATTTGTTAAAAGTTATATAGAATATAAAAATGTTTTAAATTTTAAGGGAATTAACTTCCCCGTGTCTGTTGCTCAAATCCTAAAATTTGAAAAACAAAACCCTATTTCCATTAATGTGTATGGTCTTGAAATTTCTAAAGAAAACAAACGATTAAGAAAAGATAATGAATTTAACGTAGTTTCACTTTATCTAACTTTAAACGTAAAAGAAAAGCATGTTAATCTTTTATTAATTCAAGATAATTACAAAAACCATGAGGTGGACAAAGCAAAAACTAAATATCGTTATTGAAGAAAGTGAATTTATCATTCGGTAGTATTAATATTGAAGATGAAAGAATTTATTAATTATCTGAATCAAATCTCTCGAAAATAAATTTCTGGAGTAAGCACTAGATTTCGTTATGAAAATAGAATATATTTTTCATATGTATCGACAGCGCAGCTGTCCTAAATACAGAAACCTGCTTTTTCTGAAAATCATTTTTTCGAAATTAATTAATAATTTCAAAATTATCAAAGAACTCAGAAAAATATGAAATATATGATATGAAAAATATATTGTATTTTCATAACGAAATCTAGTGCTTACTCAAGAAATTTATTTTCGAGAGATTTAATTCGGATATTTGATAAATTCTTTCATCTTCAATATTAATACTACCGAATGATAAATTCACTTTCATCAATTATATTTGCCTATGAATTGAAAATAATGCTTTACCTTCTTCAAGAAACTCCCTACATTATCATGAAGTAATGCAGGGAGGTATAGTATATATTAAGGAACTCGGAGAATCTTGGGGTGCATGTAGCTCAGTGGTCAGAGCAGTCTACCGGCAATAGAAAGGTCGTGGGCTCGTATCCCACCATGGTAACCAATTTTTTCTGAGTTCTTTGATAATTTTGAAATTATTAATTAATTTCGAAAAAATGATTTTCAGAAAAAGCAGGTTTCTGTATTTAGGACAGCTGCGCTGTCGATACATATGAAAAATATATTGTATTTTCATAACGAAATCTAGTGCTTACTCAAGAAATTTATTTTCGAGAGATTTGATTCAGATAATTGATAAATTCTTTCATCTTCAATATAAATATCGTTATGTTTGGATTAAAAATAAATCACGACTTCTTAACTCTCAGTTATCTCAAAAACAACATAAGAAGTATATTTGCAATCGCTGTTTGCATTATTTTCATAGTCAAGATAAACTCATATACAAGAAAAAAAACATTCTTGAACCATTTTAAACTTTCTATTTTCTATTCAAGTTAAAACCTGTTTGAATGTTACTTAAACAATGTCTTTATTCTCATCAACAGTCAGGATGAAACCTTTCTAAAAGTTTTGTAGATAATTTCTTTATTCTCTTCAAGAATCCGGTTAAAACATGCGTTAAGATTTCTAAAAAATGCCATTATTATTTTGACAAAAGTCAAGTTGAAGCCTGCTCAAAAAAATATTTTTGGACAAAACATTCGTCCCCTTCAAAAATCAAGTTGTAACCTGCTTGTACTATTCGTTGTAAGTATACATTCTTTATAGTATTGAAATATATTAAAGTAAGAAAAAGTTAACTTTAACTTTTCAAAAAGTTAACTTCAATTTGACTGGTATCAATGTTTCCTTAACACATAGATTGTATTAAAATGTACAGTATATGTATTATAAGGACACAATGATACCAGTCAAATTAACTTTAACTTTTTAAAAAGTTAACTTTAACTTTTTAAAAAGTTAACTTTAACTTTTTAAAAAGTTAACTTTAACTTTTGACAAAGTTAACTTTAACTTTTCAAAAAGTTAACTTTAACTTTTCAAAAAGTTAACTTTAACTTTTCAAAAAGTTAACTTTAACTTTTCAAAAAGTTAACTTTAACTTTTCAAAAAAGTTAACTTTAACTTTTACATATCTCTCTTTTTTATCCAACTATTATGTGAATTATCGAAACCTAACCATTTTACAAATAAAATACTTCAACACGACGATTCTTGAGAACTTTTTCTATGAGATATATATCTGGATATTTCACTTTAGAAATTTCTTCTTCGTAGAAACCACCTTCGATGGGTTAATCTTGATAGTCTTTCAGCTTATCCTTTCTCGAAAACATGTTTATTCTTGCTGACTCGAACTCTATCGACAACTTTGAATTTTGCCTTTTTAGTAAAAATTTTTCTCTGTTTTGAAATACGTTTTAATAATTTCTTTTCATCTTCTTTTCTGACATCCTTTGGTTTCATACCAATAGTTCGATATTTCTGATTGTTATATTTTAAAATTAGAGATGGTAAAATATCTTCCCATTTATAATTTCCTCTTAAGTTGAACTGTGGCCACATCATATTTTTGAGTGCTCGGTTAAATCTTTCAATTATTGATGCTTTTAAATTACTAAATGTTGAATACAGTTTAATGTTATATGATTTAATTAAATTTTCGAATATTAAATTATAAAATTCTTTGCCTCTATCGGTTTGTCAATTTTTAGGTACGCGTCCTTATACAAGTATAGATTTCATAGCAGTAGAAACATCTTTCCCACATTTACTTTTTACAGGTATTGCCCATGCATACTTGGGAAATATATCTATAACAGTTAACATATATTTGAATTCTTTGTTAACTTTCGAATATGGTATCATTTCAACCAAATCTGCTTGCCATGTTTCATCTACACCACACAATTGTACTTTTCGACGTGGATAATTTCTCCGTGTTTGTCTATGTAATTCTGTGACTACTGTCAACTTTTTACTATCCATATTTTAAGATATATATGAATACATCAATACTCAATATAGTACTGATTTGAAGTTGATATGTATCCTCTTAATATATAATTTTAGATTCACGTAATTCTTCAAGGATACTCATAATATCATTGTTATGACTTGGATTGCCAGCTTGTCGTGATGCTATAAGTAGACGTAAACGATCGACAAGTTCATTTGGATCATCCCAGTAGATATAGTCTGAGTATGATTTCCTTTCTACCAATATAGATTGCGGTAATAAAAAATTTTTTTGTAAGGATTCTCCAGTTTTCTGATAAAGCTTAGCAATGACGTTTGTATATTTAAAACTTTTGTTTATACGAATAGGTTTATTTGGACTATATTTCTTTCTATGTGCATTAGTAGATTGTAATATTTCTTTATAGTTGGCTATATCATTTGAACTTATAGAAGCTTGATTAGGTTGCTGTCTGAATAAAAGTTCTAGTAATCCTTCTGTTTTATTATGTTTTTTCTTTCCAACTAAGTCAATGAATGGGACATTGAAATTAATTTCTGTATTACCTATCATAAAATTTCCATTTTTAACTTTTCGCACTCCGTAAACCATATCCAAATATTTTTTTATATTTTTATTCAACAATTTTATGAATTTATCTATTAATTTGTCAGAATCTTGGTCTTGTAGATTATTCTGCTCATTAAACTCTTGACTTGTTGACTTATCATTTAACACATCGTTTTGCTCTTGATTTGAAAAAATGTCATCATTAATTATGCTTTCATTTCTTACATTTTGTAAATCTACTTCAGATACAGGATCATGAAATGTGTTATAATTATTATTATAAGAAGATATATCAAATGGTTCATCTTCACTAACAGCAGTCTTGAATGTTGTTTCAAAGTCTTCTTGTTCTTCTTGTTCTTCTTCCTTTTTAATTTTAGGTATATTTTCACTCTTGATAGAATTATACGGTCTATTAACCAATTTTTCCAATGGTGTAACTAATGGTTAAAAGGTCTCTTTCAAAATATTTTCTGCAGTCTCTCTGCCACTTTTAAGTGTTACGTCCCAAAAATGGGTTGCAACAATACTATTATTTTAAAATTGATTTATTTTTAAGCCTAGACTTGCGTTTAATAGCTTGGGAATACTCTCAAATTATAATTTCTCTCATTTGATTCAATTAATGAAGAAACGATAAGAATTTTAATAGAAACGATTGCATACATTCGCATAAGACGTATGGAATTTTGTAAAATAAAGATTTTAATGGAAACTATTCCATACATTCGCATAAGACGTATGGAATTTTGTAAAATAAAGATTTTAATGGAAACTATTCCATACATTCGCATAAGACGTATGGAATTTTGTAAAATAAAGATTTTAATAGAAAAGGTAAGAAAAGAAAAAAAAAACACAGCAAAATTAATTTGTTACTCACTTTTTAATAACACTTTAAAGATGATTTTCAGTTGAAATTGGAACTGGAAGCAGAGATGAAGTTGTAGATGTTGAATTATTATTCTTTTTATAATTTTTTGCTTCCTCGTGAGGAAGCCTTGTAGTCGTTTAATTTACAAAATTTTTAAAAATCCTTTTAACAAATTTTCTTCTATATGGGACTATGTTATATAAGACCCTGAACAATTGTCCGGATGTATGTATGTGTGTGTGTGTGTGGATCCCGATTTTTGTGAACACGATATCTCGAAGAGGTTTTAACGAATTTGGCTAAAATTTACCAGGTATATTTATCATAAAAATATCTCGAACTGGATTGATAGACTTTAAAAAATTCTCAGAAAAAAATTTTTTTTTGACTTTTTTCTAAAAAAAAATTTTTTTCAAAAATTTTTTTTTAAGTTGGTTATTGAAGTTAATATATAATAAAATCTTATTCTTTGCATCAAGACGAATCGATTGGTATATAAAAAGAATAAATTATTGTATGAGAATTTAGAGTTAATCACAATTAAAGCTGAAAAATTCGCATTTTTCTCAAAAAATGAGTTCTTTCCGCAAAATTATGTTGCTGTACAAGAAAATCTTACTCACTTATTTCTAAAATTTTATTCTTTGCATCAAGACGGATCGATTAGTATATATAAAGTATATATTGTATTTAAATTTATAAAATTGAAACCAATTACAGACACAAAATTTGCATTTTTAATAAAAATTCATTTTTTCTTAAGAATCATGTTGCTGTACAATAAAATGTTATTATTTATTGAAAAATAAATCTAAAATCTTATTCCTTGCATCATGACGAATCGATTGATGTATGTAAAATATATATTTTATTGAAAATTATAGAATTAATTACAATTAAAGACTAAAAATTAATTTTTTTATTAAAAATTTTATTTTGTTCATTTAAGAATAAAACAAATATTATAAATACTTTTTTGATTTTATTAATATTAGATCATATTAGAAACTACTTAAAAATTAAATATAGGTTTTTTTACAATTAATTAGATATAATTTACACTGTTCAAAAGTTATTTAATCAATTTCGTCAATTAACAAATTATTTTGAGGTTAAGTCTTAATTGCTTATTAAAAAGTTATTAATTATTATAATTATCAACAATATGATCAACAAATTTAATATTTAATTATAATCTTAACAATTATTGCACCATTTATTGCATGTAATAACTATTTAAGTAATTTGTTAATTAACTTATTGTTTAATTATTTATTGTTTATTAAATGTTTAAAAATTTATTATTATAAATATTGAAATTATTAATTTTAAATTATTGTTCATATGTAATAATTGTTTCAGTGAATATTCAGATTATCGATTTTATTTCTTAATAGTTAATTAATAATTATTTATTGTTGAATTGTTATTGTTAATTAATATTTATTATTAATAGCAAATTTTTAATTTTTAATAGTACTTGATAATTTTAATTAAAATAATTTTGATTAATTTATTAAAAGGAAAATAAATTGTGTTATTTATAAACAATAATTTTAAACAATCAATAATTAATGTTGTTGTTATTAATATTAAAATATTAAAAATAAAACGTGTAGAAATTATAGTTAAAATTTTGTATAGTTATATATATATATAGCTATAGCGTACTATTCAAGGTCCATTTTCTCTTTTACTATATATATATATACTAGGGAGGCTGCGCCCCTCTGCGCGCTTCGCGCGCCATACACCCCTTCATTAAATTTACAGTTTAAAGTTTTTATCTAAAAATACATTGATTCAAATTTTTTAAATTATTTAAAATACTTCAACAATTGGTTTTTATGTTTTCCCTGTGACCTGTGAGTGGGAAGGTGGTTATGAGGTTATGTTTACCCTGTGACCTATGAGTAGGGGGGGCGGTTTTTGGTTATTTTTGCCAAGGGACCTGTGAGTAGGAAGGGGGTTTTGAGATTATGTTTGCCAAGTGACCTGTGAGTGGGAAGGGGATTTTGAGGTTATGTTTGCCCTGTGACCTTTGATTGGGAAGGGGGTTATGAGGATCTGTTTTCCCTGTGACCTATGAGTAGTGAGGAGGTTTTGAGGTTATGTTTGTCATGTGACCTGTGAGTAGGAAGGGGGTTTTGAGGTTCTGTTTGTCATTTGACTTGTGAGTGGGAAGGGGGTTTTGAGGTTATTTTTGCCCTGTGACCTATGAATAGAGGGGGGGGGGGTTTGAGATTACATTTGCCAAGGAACCTGTGAGTAGGAAGGGGGTTTTGAGGTTATGTTTGCCAAGTGACCTGTGAGTAGGAAGGGGTTTTAAGGTTAAGTTTGCCCTTTGACTTTTGACCTTTGCATCTTGAAACAGCGGCGGCGGCGGCGATATCTTTTTATAAGATAGACAGACATAGATACGGCTCATAAGGGTTCTATTCAAACGGGGCCTTAAGTGTTTTTGGCCATCTGGAAACAATCGTTTTATGATTGAAATATGAAGATTTCGACTATATCAGCAGATAGTGACATCTATTAGATGTCAATTGAACTCTTTGGTTTAGAGTTAGGTGTTACAAATGATAATTACTTTCGATATGGTTGTCGATAAGTAATTAATTTTTAAATTAACTTTGATCTGAAAAAATAAGCTGCGTGAACGAATGCACTGTGCATCTGTGAGGACTCGAACCCCAGTTCATAGCTGCCTGTCGCGGGACCTACGCCTATCAATGCACCTTGCCAACACAGCCTGGACGATCAAGCTTCTTATATTATCAGATCAAGCCCATCACTAGTCGAGAGCTATATAGTTAATGCTAGAAATTATTCGCTGACAGAATATTTTGAAATATGAAGATTTCGACTATATCAGCAGATAGTGACATCTGTTAGATGTCAATTGAACTCTTTGGTTTAGAGTTAGGTGTTACAAATGATAATTATATTCGATATGGTTGTCGATAAGTAATTAATTTTTAAATTAATTTTGATCTGAAAAAATAAGCTGCGTGAACGAATGCACTGTGCATCTGTGAGAATTCGAACCCGAGTTCATACCTGCCTGTCGCGGGACCTACGCCTATCAATGCACCTTGCCAACACAGCCTGGACGATCACGCTTCTTATATTATCAGATCCAGCCCATCACTAGTCTTGAGCTATATAGTTAATGTTAGAAATTATTCGCTGACAGAATATTTTGAAATATAAAGATTTCGACTATATCAGCAGATAGTGACATCTATTAGATGTCAATTGAACTCTTTGGTTTAGAGTTAGGTGTTACAAATGATAATTACTTTCGATATAGTCACAGATGCACAGTGCATTCGTTCACGCAGCTTATTTTTTCAGATCAAAATTAATTTAAAAATTAATTACTTATCGACAACCATATCGAAAGTAATTATCATTTGTAACACCTAACTCTAAACCAAAGAGTTCAATTGACATCTAACAGATGTCACTATCTGCTGATATAGTCGAAATCTTCATATTTCAAAATATTCTGTCAGCGAATAATTTCTAACATTAATCGGTTTATGATGTCTTGTTTGGGGTATTTATCGCACTTAGACTAAAGTGTTGATTTTTAGGATTTTCTAAATTTATGGCGCTATATAGTGATGCACTTCGAGCGAGTCTCGTCTCAAAAAACCGAGAATCTCGCGAGAAAAACAATGAAAACAATTGAATGTGATATTTTCATTTCTTTTCATTTATGAAAGGACAGAGTCTCGTTGTGCATCACTAGCGCTATAGAATTTTACGATAATTTTTATTTAACAAGATTGGAAAATAGTAACGTTGATTTTAGGGATTAAGATTTCGAGTTTTGAGAAAATTTTATGACCCGTAAATTTATCTTATCCCAAAGAATTTTGTTTCTTTAAATGTGTTTGTTTCCTTACATATGTTTTGTGTCCTTAAAGGTAGATAATAAAAAGAATTTAAACGGAGAAAAAGGAAGAGAGAGAGATATAAGAAATGGTAAAGGCTATTCTAAAAACATATGTTCAATTTACAGGACGTTACACCCCTATCATTAAAATGGTTATTTGAGGATGCAAGGCGAAAATAACCATAACCTGAGTAAAATGACAATGTTATTTCTTCTAAAATTTTATAATAGAACAACTTAGGGTTAGGCTTGTTGATTGTGAGATAGTTCTTTGTAATCAAGTGTTTACTTCAAAGTAAAGAATCCTTGTTGTTGTTGATGGTGTTGTTGGATGCAGTTCATTGGATACAATTGAGTTGTTGGTGATGCGGGATCACGCGGTGGGCTGGTAGGTGTGATTGGTTGTTTAGAAGTGAACTCCCTTCAGAATCGTTGGATGTAGTGGGAACTGCAACAGTTTCCAAGGGTGTTTCAGGTGCCTTTGGTCTAGTACCCAGATGTACCAAAAGGTGAGAAATAGAACTAACTATCGCTCCTAACAGATGTATTGACCAAGCATAAACAGAGAATAGCGTATATCCTTGTATAAGTGTGTTGAGGATATGCTTGATGATTTCGATTAAAGTCACGATAGCAAAAATTCCAGCACTCGCGGTTCCGAAGGTGATGAATCTTTGCCAAATTTTATTCCAAGTACTGTCAACGAATTTTTCCACGACATCTTCGTTAAAAAGGTTTAATATTCCTTGGTTGTTGGTCACCGTCCGTTGTCCTCTCATACCCATGGCTAGGTCGTTTAGGACTGAAGGTTTTTCTACTGGAAACATAATCTTTTCCTTAAGCTTCCGGATATCATCCTCGGAGTAAATTCCGCTAATGGCTAACTCTTCTGGATTGAAATAATTCCATTCGTTGGTTTTAGATGGTTGTAGGATGACTGGTGCTCGTGCTTCCACTGGCAATGGCAGGATTTTGTACCAATTTTCATTAACTTGGTATAATGAAGGTAATAAACTATTACATATGGTTTGTGTTCCTGTTGATTTTAGAATGTGTGTTCTGGGAGTTAAGAAGAAAGTTTTGTTATTCCTTGACACTATATGAACTACTTCACCTGCAACGAGAGCCATGTAACCCGGATTATTCATTATATCGTAGGCAAATTGATCAGGAGCTACAATTGCTAATGACAAAGAACTTTTTATCGTTTGCTGCTCTATTTTACATTTTTGTTTTATAATATCGGCGTACAAATTTTTCATCTGTGTTCTAATGTGCTTTTCTACGTATACAAATTTTGAATTAACATAAGTAAATATATCTAAATTTGAAGTTGAAATTTGTTTCTTTTTCGCAAAACTTTCTCCTCCTTTCTTTTCAAAAATAACTAATTTTGGGTGTTCGATTTTTGTAAGACTATATCCGCATAAAAATTCTTCTGATCTTGAAGTTAATGCAAAAGTAATTTCCCCTTTGATAACGGCGTATACAGTTTGTGTATTGTGAATTTCTAAGTCGATCATCTTGTTAGCTGTACCTTCATATAGAATATTATATTTGTCGAATTTACAATAATCAGAGGGCAAGGATTTCCAATACGTGTACCCTGCGTCGTGGTCTATACATCTTTCTTTAGAAAAGGTACATATTGTTCCTGTTTTTAAAATGATTTTATTAGAATTTAATTTTACTGTTGCTAAATGTTCAGACAAAGTGATTTTAACGCAAGCTTGTACAACGAAGTCTTTCCAAGACCCGTAAGGATCAGAGTATCCTTCGCCATCGCACCCGCCATCGTTGTCGATTGTGCCTTAAAGTGTAATTGGGTGTGTAGTTGTTTGATTTATTTTTAATCCCGAGATTGAATGTGTATCTGTGATTTTAAAAATACCGGTGGCGTGTGCAATGTCACATACATCTTTGTTAGTCTCCATTATATACTCATTTCGGTGTTTCACACTCTCCAACTTGTAAGAATGATATGTTGGTAATATTTAATTCCCCCACACCGCAGTCGTACCCTATTATTCCCCATACTGAAGAGAATTGGATTAAAAAGAGAAAGTAAAACAAGGACATCATCTGTAACAGAACTTTATATCTATGTTATTTTTTTAGTTTATACATACATGCAATTTGTTTATTTAGGGTTAATATGAGAAATTTTGAGTCTGTTAGCGTGAACTATTTTAAGTTCTTTATTAATTTGAATTTTAATGTTTTGTTTATTCAGAATTTCAATGATTTTATAAGGACCATTATAATGATTCCCAAATTTACCAGGTGCGGGTCCTGATAACAGAAAAACATAGTCTCCTAGTTTAAAATTTACTAGATTAATGTGTTTGTCATAATATGTTTTTGATTTTTCCTTGGAATTAACTTGGTTGTCATAAACAAGTTTTTGAATACCGTTGAGGCGAGAAACTAGTTCGGTTACGTAACCTTTAAAAGTGGGATTTAAATCACCTTCACGTAAAGGTTCGCTAGAGGGGAGACGAGCTAAACGACCAAAAATTACTTCGTACGGTGTATGTTTTGTACTTTCATGAGTACTTGTGTTATAGCTTAGCATAGCTATGTCTAACCACTCGTCCCATTCATTATCGATATCGGTATATTGTTTTAGAAATTCTCCAAGTGAATGTTGAGAACGTTCCAAAGAGCCATTATATTGAGGATGAAAAGCTGTGGTTCGGAGCTTTTTAATCTTGAATCGTTTAGAAACTCTTGTCATCAATTCACTTAGAAAATTACGACCTTGATCCGTTAAGACGATTTTTGGGGAACCGAATATGCAAATAAACGGTTTAATGAATGCGTCAGCAATAGTGCTAGATAGGGTATTTGACAAAGGAACTGCTAAACAAAATTTTGAGAATAAATCTTGAATGGTGAGAATATACTCATTCCCTTTTGAAGTTGGTTTAAGAGGACCAACAATGTCCATAGCGATTTTATCTAAAGCAACTCTAGGTGTATCGGTTATCACCATCGGTTGTTTAGTTTTTAATCTGACTAATTTTTTTAATTGACAATCGAGACATTGTTGTATCCTACGAATAACATCATCCTTCAACTTTTCCCAATAATAATTTTGTTTAATACGATTATACGTTTTACTAACGCCTTTATGTCCTCCTATAGGGCATTTGTGACATTCTTGAAATATTACGTCGCGTTTATCAAGTGGAACATAAGTTGTTGTCCCATAGCATACTAAAATGGTGATTTTAGTACCTCTAAATACTAAATCAATGAGATTAAGAATTTCTGTCCAATTTAGTCCTTCAATTGTTGGACTTTTGGCAATTGAAAATTAATTTTGATTTAAATCTGTTAAGCGTTGTTTAAATTTTTTTAACAATTTGAAAATATTTTCGCGAGTTTGAGTCAAGGATTCTTTTTCGTTATTTTTGAGACACAAAGAAAATAAAAACCTATTGTTTTTTCTTTTTCTTTGATCTATTTCGCCATAAACTAATTTTTGTTGAGGACTAATTTTATTGTGTTCAATTAACCTTTTAGCACCTTCATCGCATGGAGTACCATTGGTGTCTACAAAATAAACTATATTATCTGGACGAAATTGAATAGTCTCTCTAGTTTTGATGAGTCTTAGTCGTTCGGTACCCGTAGATTCTTTATTAGGCAAAGTTTCAAAATAATCTCAGTCTTCAGAGTCAGAATCCGAATCAGAGTTAGAAGAATCTTGATTAGTTTTATCCCTAGTTTTTGGGACTGGAGGAGGTTCAACGATTTCACCATCGAGTGGGTCATCCGAGGCAAGGCTCGTCTTTTCCTCGAAGTTGGGAGAGGTTTAAATTGCGCTATTTCTTCTCCATCAAAATCTTCTTCACTTTCTTCATAAATAGGTTTGGGTTTCTCTAGATTTCGTTTGGGGTACCTGGGTTTACGAGGATTTTCTTTAAGAGATTCTAAAATGAAGTGTGCTTTTTCTATTCCCTGTTTTTCAGGTCGGGGTTGTTCTTTGGGTGGATTTGGATTTTGGGGGATTGAATCAGCAGGGATAGGATTAGTTTCGACAGTTATATCCTGTTTCTTTTTTTGAACTCTAGTCACGATATTAACAGATGTACTTTCTACAGGGTTTCTTGAGAGGGCATCAACGTTATTGTTCATTTTACCTGGTTTATGAAAGATGTTGTAATCGTACTCAGATAATTTGAAACGCCATTTTTGGACGCGAGTGTTTAAATCAGCGGTATTAAACCAAACTAAAGGCTGATGATATGTTGATATGTTAATTTTTCTACCATATACATAGGATCGAAAAGCTTGAACAGAATCTATTACTGCTTTAGCTTCTTTTTCGTAGACTTCGTAATTTAATTCGGGACCTCTAAGTACACGAGAAAAATAGGCGATAGGCTTATCTTTACCTATTTCTCCTTGAAATAAAACACCTCCAACTGCATAACCTGATGCATCGGTAGTGATATTATAAGGTTTTTCTAACTCCGGGAATTGTAAAAGGGGAGCGTTACATAGCAAATCTTTTAATTCTTCAAAAGCATCATTGGCTTTTTCATTCCATTGGAATTCTACATCCTTTTCTAACAACTTACTTAGGGGTTTAGCGATTTTAGAAAAATTCTTGATAAATCTTCTATAGTAGCCGGCTAATCCTAGAAATTCTCGAATTTTTTTATATTCGTGGGGGCAGGGAATTTCCTTACTGCTTCAAGTTTCTTAGGGTCAGGGCTAAGACCATCTTTACTCAATTTATGACCAAGATAATTAACCTCTGTTCTTAAGAATTCACATTTGTCGGTTTGCAATTTTAAATTGGTCTGAACTAATATTTTCATTAATTGATGGAATTTTCTATCATGCTCTTCGATACTGTTGGCATAAATGACAATATCGTCTAAATAAACAAACAACGTTTCACCTTGGAGTCCCTGAAGTACGGTATCTTTGAAACGTGGATGGAGCTGTTTTTAGTCCAAAAGGCATTCTAACGAACTCGTAATGTCCGAAGGGTGTGCTAAACGCGGTTTTGTGAGAATCTTAAGGATCTAACTTGATTTGAATGAAGCCTTTTGCTAAATCTATAATGGAATAGTATTTAGCTCCTCCAACTTGGTCAAAAATTTCTGTGATATTTGGCAATGGATAGCTGTCACTGATGGTCTTTTCATTTAACCATCTAAAATCTAAAACGACTCGCCATTTTACTATACCTTGGGAATCTGGTTTTTTGGGTACTATCCATAAAGGAATGTTATAAGAAGAATTAGAAGGTTTGATTATTTTCATTTTCAAAAGTTCTTTCATTTGTTTAATAATCTCTTCTTTTAAAGCGTGTGGAAATTTGTACTGTTTAGTATTTACAGGAATGTCATCGATGGTAGGAATTCTATGCATAATTGCATTTGTACCAGGTAAATCATCTCCCGGTAAATAAAAACTAGACCTATATTGATTTACTAAATTCAATGTATGTTGTTTTTCCTTTTCTTGTAAATGATCTAAACGAAGGAAATCAGCGATGTTGTTATTTTTTAAACGTTCTAATTCTTCTTCTTCCTCTTGATAGTAAGGGTTAGAAGAATCTAAATAGAAATCTTCATTTGGTTCTACATCTAGATTTTTTTCCAACTCATGGGTGTTAACGTGAAAAATGTATTTTTCTTTTATATTTTCCAGTGGTTTGAATTAAGTTACCACCGACTCCTTTTAAGTATTGTTTTTCGTTTGTTATGATAGGGTCACCTGGCAATATTAATTCGTTCTTAAGAATGTTACATTCTGAACCTGTGTCTATTAAGAAGCCTGTGGATTGTTTTGTAATATCATTTTTAATAAACATGTACGGAAGTTGTCCTAGAGGTTTAGTGTTCTCTATACTGTACACGTCATTTAATTCGTCATTTGGAGTCATTGTTTTTCTTCTCATACTAATTCGCATTAAATTGTCATTCTCCAATTTTTACATTAAAAAGTTTAATTTACTGTTAGTTTTAATCAAAAATTGAATACCTAATATTCCGTCATAGGGTATAGAAGTGTCGTCAGGAACTATTAAGAAATTAATTTCAAAACCGGCAATTTTAAGGGTTATTTGTCCTAGAGTTTCCGACGATTCACCGCCTATTCCAAAAATTTGAAAAGTTTTTGTTTTGTCGATTGTTTTGTTCTTTGGTACGCATTTTAATTTCAATAAATTTGCTTCTGCTCCGGTATCTAATAAGACTTCGACATCATCAGTTTCCCTAGTGATTTTTAAATTAATATAGGGACTATTTTTGCGACAGATTTTTTTCTATTGAGTTTATTCGCACGGTAGGTTTTACGCTTCCATTACTTGTAGGATGCGCCCATTGTATGCTGGAGTCTCCATTTTTGGGCTCATTTTGTGGAGACTGTTCCCGTTTCCCGAATTGCGTGGATTATTTACCGCAAGTTTTACTATACTATTTTTAAAGGATTCTAATTCTTTAATTTTATTTTCCAATTTTAATTTTCGGAATTCCTCTAAAGGTAGCCACTTTTCTCCACTCAAAACCTTTTCCTGCATACGCCTATTCTTTAAACTTTTCCTTTGTTGTTTAGACAGTCGTCGAGGTTTAGTAAAGTATCCAGGCACTAAAAAAAAGAAAATTTTATGCAAAAATTGTATACACACAAAGAAAAAGGAATTAATCAATCTCTATCAACTCAATGTCTTCAAAAGAATCCATTGTTCCATTTCTAGCTTGGTTTTCCTCAAGAATTGACCTATTTCTCTGTATCAAGGCTTCTTCAATTGTGAGGTCAATTTTAACAAAATTATTATCCTGATCAATATTATTTATTTGGACTAAATTTTCGGTTGGAATTCTAATATTTGGTTTGATAATAGCAGTAGGCTTGATAGTTACAATTTGTTTAGTTAAATTATTAAAAACTACTGAGGTGATTGGAATAGAGTTAAATTTTTTTTGTACCTCTTTTTCTACGATAAGTAGGATGGGAGGGGTAAGGATCTAGGTTATTCATTGCACCATAAAATAATTTGCTTTTACTCTTCTAAAACGGATATAATCCACTCGAGAGACCAAGTCTTAAACAATTTAATAAAAAAAATTAATTGTTTTATTATTTTATTTATGAAATGAATAGATTAATTGGATATAGAAATAAGAAAAATAATTCTTACTCTTCTAAAATGGGAGTAATATTTTTCCACTCGAGAGACCGAATTTTAACAAAATTAATTAATATTAAAAATAAAAATTAATTTTCTTTTTTTTTAACAAGGAAATAACAAGATGTTAAAGGCAGCAGAAGCACTAAGAGTTATTCATCTTATAATACTTCCGCGCGTATTAACTGTAAAAATTTAATTAAAATTAAAAAAATTTTAAACAAATTTCACAACTCTTGATACTTTCCGAGGAGTTTTTTTTATATATTTGATGGGAATTCAATAATAAATCGGGCTTTATTTTTAATACCCTTTTCTTTTCTTGATAGGATAATTGGAAGTTGAAATGGAGATTTAGATTTAATTTCATAAAAAATATTTTTTAAAAAAATTTTATCAATTATAATAATCCTGTTGAAAATTGGAATTCACCTTAAGGGAGTACAATATCCCCATCAATGAGAGAGGGAAGAAAAATCAATTATTCTTCTCTGCTCGGATGTTTAGATTTGCAAAACTGACATCTAATTGATTGATTAAATCGGATTTATTTTCAACGGTTGTACCGGAAACAAATTCTCTTATAATTATCATAAGTTCTTTGTTAACACTAGTTAAGATAATTACGGCTTTATTTAATCTATCTACGTTGTCTACTAGCGAAGAGGTAGTATCCCAATGATCCTTGTCTAAGTCGGAATTAATTTCCACAGTTTCCTCTAATTTACTTAATTTATCACACAATTTAACAATTATATCATCCTTAGGAATCAACATTTTGCCAAACAATGAAACAAGGAAAATAAATTATTTAAAAACATAAGGGACAAAATTATTCCTATGACATTTAGTCAAGTGATACTCTAACTCTAATTCCCTCACTTCGTGCGTGTTATCCCTAGGGTATACAATTTTAGTTTCGGACGCAGGGAAATTATTAGCGCGACATTTATAAAGATGCTTGACCATGCGCTCTTTTAAAATTCTGTGAGAAGGGTCATAAGGACAAGTTTCTACGTCTTTTCTGACAGGAACGTAACTCATTATATAAAAAAATTCAATAATTCAATTATAAATAAAAGAAATTCAATAATTGATTAAGTAAAAAAATTATTTATTTTTTTCGATGAAGATTGAGAAGAAAAATAAAAATTTCAACGAATAGTCAGACGGGTAAAAGCGAAATCATTTTTGTCAATAATAGTTCTTTTACTATTACGTGTACGCTGGGACTCTACCTGTTACGTCGCTTGTGAGGCGGCGCGCTGGTAATGGGAGTGAAAGAGAGAGGACAACTTTTCCATTAGTGCGAGAGAGAAAACAGATGTTCCCATTAGTATGAGAAAGAGAAATTCAAAAATTTTATAAAAATCTTAAAAATGGTCGTAGAACTTCCATTCAAATTTTTAAAATGATATTAAAGGGTGGTGTATCTATAGGGGGGTGCCAAAATCATTTAAGCTTGTCAGAATTCGCGAGGAACCAACGGTTCGTGAGATAACGCTCGAGATTCGCGGGTCATGCGCAGTACTATTCAATAGGCCCAACGTGTACAAGGGGGGATGCTACCATAGGAGTGAGAGAGAGAAAGCACTACTTGATTAAAAGGGGAAATGCTCACGCTTACCGCGCGTCACACATTAAAATTCAAATTTGAAAATTAAATTGTTTATAATATTTAATAATTATTTAATTTAATTATATTTTTTTTATTTATTTATTTAATAAATTTTTTTTAATTTATAAAATAGGGGCCTCCAAAAATTATAGTATGTTACGTCCCAAAAATGGTTTGCAACAATACTATTATTTTAAAATTGATTTATTTTTAAGCCTAGACTTGCGTCCAATAGCTTGGGAATACTTTCAAATTATTATTTCTCTTATTTGATTCAATTAATGAAGAAACGATAAGAATTTTTATAGAAACGATGCCATACATTCGCATAAGACGTATGGAATTTTGTAAAATAAAGATTTTAATAGAAACTATTCCATACACTCGCATAAGACGTATGGAATTTTGTAAAATAAAGATTTTAATAGAGAAGGTAAGAAAAGAAAAAAAACAGCAAAATTAATTTGTTACTCACTTTTTAATAACACTTTAAAGATGATTTTCAGTTGAAATTGGAACTGGAAGCAGAGATGAAGTTGTAGATGTTGAATTATTATTCTTTTTATAATTTTTTATTAAAATTTGAAAACTTGAATTAGAACTTGAACTTGAATTAGAAGTTTGAACTTGAACTTGAATTAGAAGTTTGAACTTGGACTTGAATTAGAATTTTGAACTTGAACTTGAATTATAATTTTGAACTTTAATTAGAATTTGGGCTTGAATTAGAGTTTGAAGAGAACTCTAATTTATAGTTGATAATTGTTCGAGAACTGACCTTTTCTCAAGAAACACGAATATTTATACAATTGTTCACACTACTGATTTTCTTAGGGGATGAAAATTTAGGGAATTCCAATTTCTAGAATTTACAAAAATGACAGTTTTCCTTAATTTTAATATATTTTCTAATTTTTAACATACTTTATATAATAAAAATAGTTTTTTTGTTTAAACATTGTTTAAAATTATTGTTATTTAATGTTTATAATAATTAATTTGTTATTTGTAGGTTTTTTTACAATTAATTAGATGTAATTTACACTGTTCAATAGTTATTTAATCAAGTTCGTCAATTAACAAATTATTTTGAGGTTAAGTCTTAATTGCTTATTAAAAAGTTATTAATTATTATAATTAACAACAATAGGATCAACAAATTTAATATTTAATTATAATCTTAACAATTATTGCACCATTTATTGCATGTAATAACAATTTAAGTAATTTGTTAATTAACTTATAGTTTAATTATTTATTGTTTATTAAATGTTTAAAAATTTATTATTGTAAATATTAAAATTAGTAATTTTGAATTATTGTTCATATGTAATAATTGTTTCAGTGAATATTCAGATTATCGGTTTTATTTCTTAATAGTTAATTAGTAATTATTTATTGTTTAATTGTTATTGTTAATTAATAGTTATTATTAATAGCAAATTTTTAATTTTTAATAGTACTTGATAATTTTAGTTAAAATAATTTTGATTAATATATTAAAAGGAAAATAAATTGTGTTATTTATAAACAATAATTTTGAACAATCAATAATTAATGTTGTTATTATTATTAAAATATTAAAAATAAAACGTGTAGAAATTATAGTTAAAATTTTGTATATATATATATATATATATATATATATATATATATATATATATATATATATATATATAGCTATATAGCTTACTGTTCAAGGTCCATTTTCTCTTTCACTATATATATATATATATATATATATAGATACGGCTCTTAAGGGTTCTATTCAAACGGGGTCTTAAGTGTTTTTGGCCATCTGGAAACTATCGTTTTATGATGCCTTGTTTGGGGTATTTATCGCACTTAGACTAAAGTGTTGATTTTTGAGATTTTCTAAATTTATGGCGCTATAGAATTTTACGATAATTTTTATTTAACAAGATTGGAAAATAGTAACGTTGATTTTGGGGATTAAGATTTTGAGTTTTGAGAAAATTTTATAACCCATAAATTTATCTTATCCCAAGAATTTTGTTTCTTTAAATGTTTTTGTTTCCTTACATATGTTTCGTGTCCTTAAAGGTCATATCTGTATTTACATGATCATTATAAACATGCTTAAGGTTTCTCTCATCTTGTTTAAAAAGTACTAATAAGTTAATATTATCTCTAACAAGATGTTTGGGAATGTGGGCATATGTCTGACATAGATAGAAACTGTCAACGTTAACATGTCTACCCATACAAAAGAATGCTCTTACATTGTCTTGCTTCTCACAAGCAATATCATCGAAAATAAATACTGAATTTGGTTTAGCGTCTTTAGGTGAAACCACTTCTTCATGTTCTCTAAATTGAAAGTATTCAATACCATCCTCTTTACTGAGAACTTTTTCTAAAAATTGATATTTTGGTTGTTGTAAAGACTTTGAATATAAATATATATTTTCAAAGCTTAAACCATTCAGATGTATTATTAAAGACGAAAGTGCATTTGTTTTTCCACAATTCATAATCCTTGCTTGGAAGAAGATTATCAACATTTACTATTGGGAGTTGAACATCTTACACCTTGAACCACATCTTGAAATCGACTAAGTGTGCAGCTATAAATATATTACTTATATAGGTTCTCCAATCAGTTGTTTTTAAACCACGGTCGAGTGAGGAATGATTACTCATAATAAAGTGGAAAAGAGTACCAAAAAAATTGCTTGTCGTGGTCAAGGTATTCTCAATAGGTAATAAAAAATAATAATAATAATAATAGGTAATATTATTATCAATAGGTATTATCAATAAATTACTATTCGAGTTTCATTTTCCTGGTTATCAATATTGTGGACCTGGTACGAAGTTAGCAAAACGTCTTGCACGTGGTGATCCTGGTATAAACCCTTTAGATACAGCTTGTAAAGAGCATGATATAGCTTATTCAAAAGATACAGACGTAGGTACAAGAAATTCTGCAGATAAAATACTTGCTGAGAAGGCGTGGGAACGAGTTGTTTCTAAAGACGCTAAATAAAGTGAAAAAGCAGTTGCATTAGCTGTAACTAATATAATGAAAACCAAGTTAAAATTTGGGATGGGGATAAAAGTTAATAAGAAATATAAAAAGACAAGAACCAAGAAGCAGAAGAAGAAGACAACAGAGAAGAAGAAGGTTGCTTCTAAGAGACATGTTTCATTAAAAAAGATTGTTCATGCTGCTAAGAAGTCTATGAAATATAATAATAATAACTCTTTAGATGCAATTAGAACTGCTATGATTGGTGCAAGAAAGGCTATAAAACAATATGGCGGTGAATCTAAGATTATATCACCTCGAATTCTTCCTATACCATCCAAAGTTGGTGGTATTTTACCTCTTGTTCCAATTTTACAGGATTAAGTGCTCTAGGGGCGCTTACTGGTGGAATTAGTGGTATAGTGAAAGCTGTAAATGAACCTAACATTGCTAAGAAGGAACTTTAGAATCTAAACGACATAACCATACAATGGAGTCTATTCCTTTAGGAAACGGTTTATACATGAAACCATATCAACGAGGACTTGGTCTTTATATGCGACCTTATAAAGGCAAAGGATTACACATTAAGAAAAAAAATTCAAAAAACTAATATTGAAACTACCTCACCTTGCACTAAGTGGTTATGATCATCTAAAATATACTACAAGTTTAAAAATACCACATTTTAGAGGAATTTTTATGAGAAATGAATTACCCGTGGGAGGACCATTTTTAATATGAATCAGCAATAATAAATCTTGATGATAAAGAAGGTCCTGGAACTCATTGGGTTGCATATAAAAAGGTGAACAATGAAACCGAATACTTTGACAGTTTTGGTAATCTTTCACCACCATTGGATCTCATTGTTTACTTAGGTGTTGGTAGCTATATAAAATATAATCATGAAAGATATCAAATTTTTGATACGTTTATATGCGGTCATTTGTGTCTTAAATTTCTATGTAATCAACTTACAGTGAAGAATAACTTTAGTCTATATAAGAATGTGTAAACAATTTCAAGCTTCAGTATAAAACTAAACACTTAACATGAATGATTCTATCACTCTCACGTTATCAGGGAATTCTTCAACCCTTGAGGCTTCTTACTTTCCACTAATTGAACTATCATCTAACAAAAATTGTGTACTGGGTCTTGTTGAGCTCCTTACATTTAACTCAATTCCCAACATTGATAAGGATGCTAATATGTTTTATACAGATGGTTTCGATGTAAAAATACCTACAGGTAGTTATGAAATCGAAGATATTAAAAAACATGCTGAACATAGAATGAAAGGTACTGGTCTTGCTTTAAAAATGATAGTTGATACAAATACATTAAAATGTACAATTGTATGTAATAAAGAAATTGACTTCAGGAAATAAGAAGGTATAGGACAAATATTTGGATTTTCTCCCAGGTGTCTTGTAGCAAATTCTGTTAGTGTTTCTGATTGAATTATATCTATAATGAAGGTGAATGCTATACGTGTTGAGTGTAATATTACAACAGGATCATATATTAATGAAAATAAAGTACATACAATACATCAATTTTATCCTTCTGTTCCTACTGGATATAAAATCATAGAAGTTCCAAATAATGTCATTTACTGCAGTCACCGTAAAGACAATATATAATATTCAGCTGCGTATAGTTGATCAGGATGGTAATTTAGTTAATTTTAGAGGAGAGACAATAACTATACGTTTACATGTAAAATAAGTGTAATGGGAATTATTTACAATCAAAAAAGAAAAGTTGGTGGTAGTTATAAAAGTGAACCAATATGTGTAAAGAAAAGCAGTGTGAATGTAACTCGCAAGGTGTTAACACCTCAGAATCAAATATTTCTGAAGAAACTTGGTCTGCGAATCAGACATTAAAAATAAAGAAGAAGAAGAGAGGTGAAAAATTCTATCTATTCATTTTGTGTCGTTGTTATAAGAAAAATGAAGGAAATTCTCAGCATTCCAACTCAAGTGAATTTTGATGAATCTATAGCAAATTATGAAATTCATAGTCATCAACCATATGCATCATCATCTTTCAACAATAGTGATGAAATTCGGATAATAGTTCAAAATCAAGATTTATCCATTTTACCGAGCAGCAGTTCCTTACATATATTTGAACGCTTGACAAAGAATGATGGAATTACTTTAACAGAAAATATTAATCTCATTAACAATGCTATAGCTTACTTATTTGATGAAATTCGTTATGAATTAAATGGTATTGAGATTGATCGATGCAAACATGTTGTTTGTTGTTTTTAAAGTAATTTTTTTATTATTTAAAACCTTTAAATATTTACATAATTTTTTACAAAATAGTAATAGAATATATATTTTATTCAAATTCAATAACATTAAATTTGCCACCAATATATATTAATCGCAACTTTTCCGATTGAACGGCTTCTTCCATCATTGTAAAGGAGGTAGGGTCAGCTTCAAATAGTTTTGTGAACCTTGCCGGAAGAAAAGACGTAAATGCAGCATCCAGGTCGACTACAATCCTAGAACCATATTTGGTCTGCACCTTGTTTATTTTAGTTACGTTGTATAACTCATTCACAGTCAACACAGAAAGCGGCTTCGTTGGCAGAAATCTCTCCATGCGACCAGTAGCACGCAACTACCTCCACTTTAAGTTAAAAAGAGGAGTCATTTGTAAGACGTGTTCAAACTTGTAAAAAAAATAAATGACGTCACTAAAAGGTTTCCTAAAAATATCTTTGTAACTATCTATAGGCAGATTAAAACCTGTCTGAAGGTTTTTTAGATAATGTATGTATTCAAGATGCATTTTTAAAATTTCTGGTTTATGCAAAGTGGGTGGTGGTAGGTGGTAGTATAGAAAATATAAAGGGAAAAAAGTGGGTTGGTGAGAGGGGGTGGTTAACCTAAAAGCAACGTATTTTATAAAGGTAACGGGTGAGTGGGTGGTGGGAAAGGGTGGTTGCAAAGATCAAGATAGTTAGGTAGAATGTAAAAAAAGAGGGGGTTGAAAGTGGGTGGTATTTGCATATTCCACGTCTAAAAGGGTGAATTTTGCATAAATTTAAAGAAGGTGGGTGAAAAGTGGGTGGTATTTGCATATTCCACGTCTAAAAGAGTGAAATTCGTATAAAAGTTAAAAAGGGTGGGTGAAAAGTGGGTGGTATTTGCATAAAATTAAAGGGTTAACAATAAAAATCGTATGCAAATAAAGGTTATGCAAATTAATATTGTCTACTAATTTGCATATATGTAAATTAAAAGAGTTAACTAATTTGCATATATACAAATTAAAAGGGTTAACCAATTTGCATATTTGCAAATAAGGTACCCCACCAACGGCCGATTCTACGAGGTTTCGGTCGGTAATGCAGAACTGATTTGCATATATGCAAATAAGGAACCCCCACCAACGGCCGATTCTACGAGGTTTCGACCCCCTCCAACGACCGATTAAACGAGGTTTTGGTCGGTAAGTAGGAATCTGCATTACCGACAAAAACCTCGTAGAACCGGTCTAGCTACACTACTTTCTGAAATTGCGCCTGCCTTGAATTCAAATACTGCATTAACATTTCTCTTTGACGAATAACATTTTCGGGAATAATAATATCTTCATCGATTTCAACTCTCACATTATTTGATACATTAGCTAACACAACATGTTCTATCACACAGTATCGTCTTTTTTCTTCGTCAATTGCTAAATCATATGTTAGCAGGAAATTATGTAGACAAACACATGCCTGTACAATAGCAGAGGACGTTTCTAAATACATAATAATAATAATTTGCTATTCCGTGAACAGAATCTGTCGTCTATTGTTTTTCCATTTATTAATGTTTTTATTATATATGTGTGTGTATGTATATATAAGTGTTTGTGTATTTTGACAGAAGATTATTATTATATGTAATATATAATATATTTTATATTTATTATATTATAAAATGACAGAAGATTGTAATATATCTTATCTAAAGTGCTTTATTTATTTATGCACTATTATTATTAATAGAAAAGAAGAAGAAGAAGATTATAATTTTATATATATATATATATATATATATATATATATATATATATATATATATATATATATATATATATTGTTATGTCTTACCTTATTATTATATTCCCTATTTTTTCTCGATTTAACTTTAATTTTGAAAAATTAAAGTTGGGACGAGGTTGGATAAATGACAAGAATAAATTTATTTGAACACAGTATATTTAAAAAGATCAAAATTATGGAAAGATGAAATGAGCACTAGCTTTCTAAAAATGAGTCTTAAGTGGTTTCTCTGTTTACCTTAGAACAGCTAGTTTTTGGTCCTGGCTGGCGCCGATGAGATACAATGGCAATTGTGCGTTAATGGGTTACTAAGTGGTGCAGGTAGATGATTTACGACACTCGTAAATTAGGCAGTTGAATAGGTATTATGTTTCTTTCAGCTTTTTGTCACAACTCGAACAATATTTCTGAATTCCAAATTTGACTTCAAGATGCACTGAATTAAGAAATTCACGTAAAGATCAGGACAACTACTATACTGGGGTTGAGAGCACTATCACGTAGAGAACCACTTGTTATGATTAAAAAATTAAGACTGATATACCGGTGACTTCTATTGACGATTACATTTTTAAGGCTGTAGTCCGGGTGACTACTTTTGATGACTTCCAATTTTAGACTGTAGATCGTTTGATAGTCTGGCTCTTTTATACACCAATTTTCCTGTGCATTTGGACAAAGTATACGTTTTACCATGTATTTGAGACAACTCTACGTTTTACCATGTATTTGAGACAACCTTACGTTTTGCCATGCATTTAGGTAGCCCATTGTTAGAGAAACACTTGCGTTGACTCAGCTTTTAGATCGCACGTGTTCACATCTTCTTACTCATATGTTTTACAATTTAATATTATATTTTATGTTGTTAATTATTTATAGTTATTACAATTTGCTATTAACAATTTGTTATTAACTCGTTATTACAATTTGTTATTATTGCTTATATTATTATAGCTTGTTGTTAATTATTAATTTGTTACAATTTATTGTTATCTTGTTATTATTAACTATTCTTTGTTGTTATTTTGTTATTTCGAATTTTTATTAACTTGTTATTAATAATTATTATTTTGTTGTTACATTTTATTACTATCTTGTTACAATTAATTATTATTTGTTATTAATGTTACAATTATTTATTATTATGTTGATATTATTGTTATAATTAATTATTATTATTTATTGCTACAAATTGTTATTATCTTGTTATTATTAATTATTATTGTTGTTACTTTTATTACTATCTTGCTATTATTATTACAATTACTTATTATTATTATTTAGTTATTATTGTTAAAATAATTATTACTATTTCGTTATTATAAATTGTTATTCGTTTTTATACATTATTATTTAATTATTAGTTATTATTCTTATTATTAATATTTTCACTAATTAATAATTGTTTATAATTGTTAATAATATATTAATAACAATTATTTATTGTTATTCTCATTATTATTATTAATATTGAAAAATAAGTTACGACGACGTAACACCTCCCCCTTCAGAAATTTGGAAATTGAAAAATGAAATTGAACAATTTCCAAATTCTAACTCTCTTAATTAAATCTAAAAAATTACAATCGTATTGAAGTTGAGCGTAAAACATACATTTTTTAGGAAATTATATTTTTTTGTTTTATTTTATTGTTATATATATTATTTGTTTATTATTATTTTTTTTGTATATATTCATTTTTATTATTATTATTGTTTTTTTGTTTATTTTTTGTTAATTATTTTTTTAACACACACAATTTTTAAGATAGAAATAATTATTATATATGACTAAATGTTTAGAAGATAGAATGCACATATTTTATTTGTTTATTTATTTTAAAGCGAGAAAAAAAATTTTGTCTTAGTATTTATAATTTTTATTATTTTTTTTGTAATTTAGGCAATTTTTTGCTACCTGATATCTTCCGAAACATCTTTTACAAGAATTGCTACATTTAATTAATTGGATTTTATCACTCCAAATATCTATTGTTTCTTTTCTTTCGTTGAAATCATATTTTTATTTTAATCTTATTAACATTATTTGTGCTAATTTTGTTTTGTCTCTTTTTTATTTTCTAATTTGTTATATTGATTTTAATTTAATTTGTAACATGCGTAATATAGCAAGTTTGAGTTTAGAATAAAAATAATAAAATAGTACGAATAGATTTTTAAAAGTGAATTGCTTTTACTATTAGTTTTGTTTACATAAAATTATTGACGTACAAAAGGCAATTAAACAATAATTATTAAAAAAAAATTAAATTTGAAGGTATTATTTAAATTTTTAATTTTTGTAGTATTTGGATTTAGTGACTTTAATGTAATCTGATACTAAAAAGTTTGTTTAGATACAAATATTTATAAAATGTGATGCCATTTGTTTTTAATTTAAAATGTTATTATGTCAAATATTTTTTAGTATAAATTATTATGATATACGGGTTCTCTTAATTTTTTGTACCAAAAATGTATTTAAGAATGTATCTAATTGTTTTAGAAATTAATTAATGACTTAATCAAATAAATTTTTATTAGACAAGTGAGTCATTAGATTTAATTATTAAATGAAATTTATTTTTTAATACTGTGCAAAATATGTTAATGTCCATTTGTTACTAAATTGTAAGAAGTAAGATTTAATTTGTTTATTTAAATTATAACTGTTCTAAAATTTGGGTTATTATATAAAGTGCATTTTTTTACTTAAAAAAAATTTTACTTCCTACATCTTTTATTAAAAGGCAATTAAAAAAAATTTTTCAATTCACAGAACATTCATAAGATTATCTTTTCATCATGTACTAAAGTTCAATATATGGATTCAAATGTAACGTTTGCTTGTTTAAAAATTATGTCATTTGTAATTATAAAAAGAATATTCAGTGAAGAAGATAGTTGTGTTTGAGTATAAAATTGAAAATGGATAGAATAGTTAAGAAAAGTATAGATAAAAGAGTATGATAACTTAACCTTAACATGCTGCTTTCTTACTTTTGCTAAAAGAAATTTTAATTATTTTATTTTTTTCCTTGTTTTTTGGTCAGTTATTAATAGATTGATGTTAGATCGCTACAACAGAAAAATTTATATTAGTTTAAATTCTAAAAAAGATTATATTAAATGGTGTATGGTTTTATGTATGGGTATAGAAAAGTGATTTGTTAGTTATTTTTATATCATTTGTATAGTATATTTAAATTACTTTTTTAGAAAAAAAAATTCTTAATATTGCATTTTTGTAAGGAAAAATATACTACTAATAAATGTGAAAATTTTAGTTTGATAATTATTATATATTTTTTTTAGTTTGTCTGCAAAAGAAATAAATTTTTATTCATTTTAGATATTTTTAGGGTGTTGTTTATTTGTATTATTTTTTTAATTTAATTTTTATTTGATAATTTATTCTCTACTGATAGGTGGTTCTGGAGGCGGTCGATATGTATTGCCTAATGATTGAGCCTCTTCCATTAATTGTTTATATTTTTTTGTTGTACATTTTGTACGTCTATTGTATGAAGCTACTTCCACAAACGAATTTTTTAAGGATGATTTTATTGTTGAAAGGATTTCCGTCCAAGTTTCATTTTTAATTTTTGCAATACGTATATTCTGCTGATTAAAATTTTCGCAGTCTTCTTTTTCTACTAGGTTATCTTCTTCTTCAGATGATTCTTCATAATTGGAGGTTTCACAGCCTTGATCAATTTCTTCGTGTTTTTTTAATTTTGTTTTCTGTTTAATATACTCAGGATAAGATTCAATGTCATTAGTATAAGTTTCATTATGAAATTTGTTATTTTTTGTATACATTACTTTTTTCGGTCTTCCTATCTTCTTTTTTAAGGAAGTATTAAAACGTGTGCTTTGTTTCTTTGCTCTACCTCGTTTCCTCATTTTATGTGTTTCTTCTTCTTGAATTTCTTGATTCTTCTTTTCTTCTTGAATTTCCAATGTTTCTTGATTTTTGTTTCCTTGTATTTCTTCTTTTTGATTATTGTTTTCTTGTATTCTTCGTTGATTTCTTGTAACAACATTACAAGCTTCACTACGTGTATCATAATTTTCTGGTTTTCAGCATTCATTATATAACATTTTTTTAACATGGCGGAGATTTTTTACCTCCAAATTTGAGTAATTATTTTCACTTGATACACAATTTAAGTATTCTTTGAATTTTTCTTCGATTTTTTCTTGCACACACTTATTAATATATTCTTGAGTAATATTTTCCTGAGATTCTTGAATTTCTTCTGTTTTTATTCTTTGCACTTTATTTTCAATAATGTCCTCAATAGGATTTGTAGATAAGGCGTCAGCGTTGATGTTTTTTGTACTTGCTTTGTAGAACACGTTAATGTCATATTCAGCTACTGGTTGATATTTTTTTACTTCTTGTGATTGAATTTCTCCTACTGCAATATCTGAATCGTCTGTTTTTAATATAATTGGTTGGCAGAAGTCTGGTCTTTGTAAAGGTGGTTCCTCACAAACATTATTCATTAATTTATTTAAAGTGTTTTCTTGATTATCAGTCGTATAAAGGGGTATATCTTTATGTAGAGGTTGATTAAAAAGGTTTGTGATTTTTAAGAGCTTGTCGTTATTGTTATCATCCCATATCTTTTTTCTACAATTAGTGGAAATATGTCCTAATTTTTTGCAGTAATTACAAGTTATATTTTGATTTTTAGTTCCGAAGTTTGTTGCAATGTTAGTTCCTGGTTCCCGATAATAATGTTTTTTATTTTGGAAAAAATTTTGTTGTTGATTTTGTAAAAAATTTTGTTGTTGACTTTGCAAAAAATTTTGTTGTTGACTTTGCAAAAATTTTTGATGTTGATTTTGCCTTTGATTTTGAAATGGAGTGTGAAATTGCTTTTGTGGTACTTTCCTAAATTGATTTTGTTGCGGATTTCTGTAATAATTTTGATATTGAAATTGATTAAACATTTGATTTTTGTTATTAAATTGGCTTTGATTTGGGTTTGCAAAATGTTGTTGAGTACTTGAATGAAAGCGGTTTTCTCTTCTATGTCCTAACAATTTATTAAGTTGAGGACAGTTTGATACAATATGACCATTTTTTCCACAAGATAAACAAGTGCTTACATTGTCTTGAACCATATTAATTTTTGTCGTTTTTGCAAAATTTGTATTATTTTTAAGATGGGCATTATATTCAATATTATTCTCACTTCTTCGTAGTTCATGTTGTAATGACAATCTTCTTTCTATTTCTATAGCTTTATTAATTATCCCTTGAAATGTATCAGCTGTACCAATTCGTAATTCTATTTCTTGTGTAAGTCCTCGCAAGAAACAATCGATAGTTGCTTCATCTAAACTTCTTCTAAATGCTTCATCTGCTCTATTCCCATTACAAATAATGTATGCATCTAATATTTTTTCTGATGCTTCTGCAATTCTTGAACCGTAAGAAATTACATTTTCGTGTTCCCACATATACATTGATGCTAGTTCTCCTTGTAATTGACATACAGATTTTATTGGTGCGTAAATTTGTTTTAATCTTGCTATTAATTCTTCTACAGTATTAAAGTTATTGCCTATTATAATTCTTCTCGCTTCTCCCGAAATTCTACTTCTAATTAGTTTAACTAAATTTGTCTGAACTTGTGGTACTTCAGGAAGCATAGATTTTGCTTCTAAACAACTTTCTATAAAAATGGATAATGGTATGTTTTTTCCATCGAAAATAGGAACTATTTCTAGAGCATCGCGTAATGAGACTTGTTGACTATTTGGCAGATCCATATTTTTTAAAAATAATTTGTTTCTTAAGAAAAAAAAATTTTAAATTGAATAAAAATAAATTTTTAGTATATATATATTTTTTTAAGAACTTTTTAATAATCTATGTGTATAAATGTTGTTTATAAAATATTGCTATTTGATTTGTTTCTAACTTGCATCGCGTAGCACTTGTGTTTATTGTTCTTGGTGAATAGAAATTATCTCAATAAAGATATGGATAGATATAAAATACGTAAATTTGGAACTCATACTGATATATTCAGAACACTTGTTATAGATAATATAGTAAATATTATGAAATGAATTATGAGAAAATTTGTGAATAAGAACAATTTTATATTTGATAGAATACTTTTATACTGGAATTTTTTTTTATAAAATATATTTTTCTTTAAAAATAAAAAAAAAATTTTTATTTATATATTTTTAAACAATATGAATTTTTTAGTTAAAAGAAATGTAAAAATTTTTATTTTATTGTAGTAATAATGATTTTTTATTTATTTAAAAAAAATATATATAAAAGTTATTATTTTATTTATTTAAAAATTATTATAATTGTTATTTAACTTGTTATAATCAGTTTTTATGAAAAAATGAATAAATTTTAATTTAATTAATTTTTTTAATTTATGAAATTACCATAATTTTTAAATTATTTTGCAAAAAATGTGAAATTAAAAAAAAATATTGATTATTAATAATTTTTTCTTAAACTTACTATGTCATAAAAATTTGTTATTGTTTTTTCAAAAATTAAAAAAAATCTATTTTTAATTATTTTATTGTTATTATTATTTTTATTTAGTAATTTTAAATTCAAACAAAAATAGTGATAGTAAAAAAATTTTAAAACTTAAATCGTTATAATTTTTATTTGTTATTATTTTTGTAAAAATTTATAGAAATTATTTTATTATTATTAATAATTTTTTATTTATTTAATTTTGAATCGTTAAAAAAAAATTATTTGTCGTTATAAAAATTATTTGTCGTTATACAAATTCATAAAAATCAGTTTTTTATTGTTAACAATTTGTTATTTATTTAAATTTGAATTGTTAAAAATAAATTTTTTTTGCTATTATTTATTTATAAAAATGAGATTGTTATCGTTAATAATTTTAAATTTGAATAAATAAAAAAAAATTATTTTTTATTATTTTTTATAAAAATTTATAAAAATGAGTTTGTTATTGTTAATAAAATTTTGTTTGTTATTTTTTTTATAAAAATTTATGAAAAATGTGTTTATTGTTATTAATAATTATTTAAATTTTAATATTTCAATCCTTACGATTTTAATTAATTTTTTATTGAAATGTTTATAAAAATTGTTTTAATAATAAAAATTTGTTATAATTCTTATACTTGTTAAAAATTTTTTTTTTATTTATTAATAAATAATTTATTTATTTTGTAATTTGAAAATATTATTTTATATGAACTATATAATTTTTATAAAAAATGTAATAAATTTTTATTTGTTAAAAAAAAATTTTATTTAATTGTTATTAAAAAATTTGTTTAATAAAATAAATTATTTATTTAAATATATTTTATTGTTATTATTCTTGTATGAAAAAATGGGTATTTGTTCAAATAAAATTATTCCTGTTTTTTATTAATTTAAAAATAATTGTGCAAATAAAACCTATTTTATTGATTTATGATAGCCAATTTAGTCAAAAATAAGAAAGTCTACTTTTTATTAATTAATTCACTATGTTTTATATACCAAAAATAATTAGTTTAAATATTACAATTTATATGCACCAAAAATAATGATACTCTTGCATTTATCAGTTCACGACAGCTGATGTACTAAAAATAATGAACTATTTTTTCAAATCTAATTTCTTTGCATTTATCCGTTCACGACGGCCTATACACCAAAAATAATAATATATATTCTTAAATTAAATTACTCTTACACGACGGTCGATGCTCAAAAAATAATGCTGTATTTTTTCAAATTAAATTATCTTGTATTTATCCGTTCACGACGGTTAATGCACCAAAATTAATAATATGTTTATTCAAATCAAACTACTCTTGCATTTATCCCTTCACGACGGCCGATGCACCAAAAATAATGAGGTATGTTATGTCTTACCTTATTATTATATTCCCTATTTTTTCTCGATTTAACTTTAATTTTGAAAAATTAAAGTTGGGACGAGGTTGGATAAATGACAAGAATAAATTTATTTGAACACAGTATATTTAAAAAGATCAAAATTATGGAAAGATGAAATGAGCACTAGCTTTCTAAAAATGAGTCTTAAGTGGTTTCTCTGTTTACCTTAGAACAGCTAGTTTTTGGTCCTGGCTGGCGCCGATGAGGTACAATGGCAATTGTGCGTTAATGGGTTACTAAGTGGTGCAGGTAGATGATTTACGACACTCGTAAATTAGGCAGTTGAATAGGTATTATGTTTCTTTCAGCTTTTTGTCACAACTCGAACAATATTTCTGAATTCCAAATTTGACTTCAAGATGCACTGAATTAAGAAATTCACGTAAAGATCAGGACAACTACTATACTGGGGTTGAGAGCACTATCACGTAGAGAACCACTTGTTATGATTAAAAAATTAAGACTGATATACCGGTGACTTCTATTGACGATTACATTTTTAAGGCTGTAGTCCGGGTGACTACTTTTGATGACTTCCAATTTTAGACTGTAGATCGTTTGATAGTCTGGCTCTTTTATACACCAATTTTCCTGTGCATTTGGACAAAGTATACGTTTTACCATGTATTTGAGACAACTCTACGTTTTACCATGTATTTGAGACAACCTTACGTTTTGCCATGCATTTAGGTAGCCCATTGTTAGAGAAACACTTGCGTTGACTCAGCTTTTAGATCGCACGTGTTCACATCTTCTTACTCATATGTTTTACAATTTAATATTATATTTTATGTTGTTAATTATTTATAGTTATTACAATTTGCTATTAACAATTTGTTATTAACTCGTTATTACAATTTGTTATTATTGCTTATATTATTATAGCTTGTTGTTAATTATTAATTTGTTACAATTTATTGTTATCTTGTTATTATTAACTATTCTTTGTTGTTATTTTGTTATTTCGAATTTTTATTAACTTGTTATTAATAATTATTATTTTGTTGTTACATTTTATTACTATCTTGTTACAATTAATTATTATTTGTTATTAATGTTACAATTATTTATTATTATGTTGATATTATTGTTATAATTAATTATTATTATTTATTGCTACAAATTGTTATTATCTTGTTATTATTAATTATTATTGTTGTTACTTTTATTACTATCTTGCTATTATTATTACAATTACTTATTATTATTATTTAGTTATTATTGTTAAAATAATTATTACTATTTCGTTATTATAAATTGTTATTCGTTTTTATACATTATTATTTAATTATTAGTTATTATTCTTATTATTAATATTTTCACTAATTAATAATTGTTTATAATTGTTAATAATATATTAATAACAATTATTTATTGTTATTCTCATTATTATTATTAATATTGAAAAATAAGTTACGACGACGTAACAATATATATATATGGTATGTACTGTATTACTTATTTCAAAATTTTACAAATAAAAAATATGTATTATTATTGTACAAATTGTTATTATTATAATTTATTATACATATATGTATATATTTTTTTTCTTCCTTTTGCTTGGTTATAAAGAAAATTTTATTTGTAACGATTTTTAATGTATATTTGAGGCATTCTTCGTCAGCGTTACCCCCCTACTCTCCAAAAATGGTTTGAATGTAAATTGCTGGTCATAGGCTTAAAAGTTAGCTTATAAAGTGTACTTTCAAATGCCGAGTGGCACTTTTCAAAATTTTAAATTGGGGGTTAAATATGAGGGTTAATTTCTCAAAAGTCGATCTAATTTGACTGAAACTTCTTACTCAAAATTTTTTGAGGTCACTAATTATGAATTTGTCAAAATGAAATAAAATTCGGATAAAAATTTGTTATTTCAGGGTTTTTAAAGTCACTGATGATGAATCTGAAGTCAATTTCCAAAAATTTTCAATATTGGTATGAATATGGTGGACTATTTGAAAAAATTTGAATTATTAAAAAAAAGGCCTCTGTGTTTCACAGGGTTGACACTGTCATCATATACAAAATTTCACACAACAGTGAAATTATTCAAGAAATTGAATGATCGTTGTTTATAGTGCAGTGTAGTTTTGTAATGAAAATATCAAAATTCACTAAAAATACACAATTTGATCGATATTTTAACCCCTGAACCCAACATGGACACAAAGGTAATGGGTTACGTTTATTGAGAAAAAAATAAAACTGGGATTTCCTATACTGTTACGGCGGGTTCGAAAATTTGTAGGAAATTGAAGATTACAATTAAAAACGGAAGTGTAATCAGAAGAAAATAATAATGACGAGGCGAGAAATTTAAGGAATAGCATCATTTTGTATAAGATGACAGTGTCAACCTTGTGAAACAAAGACCTTTTTTTCAATAATTCAAATTTTTGGAAATTGACTTCAGATCCATCATCAGTGACTTCAAAAACCCTCAAATAACAAATTTTTATCCGAATTTTATTTCATTTTGTCAAATTCATAATTAGTGACCTCAAAAACTTTTGAGTAAGAAGTTTCAGTCAAATTAGATCGACTTTTGAGAAATTAACCCCCATATTTAACCCCAATTCAAAATTTTGAAAAGTGCCATTCGGCATTTGAAAGTACACTCTATAAGCTAACTTTTAAGCCTATGACCAGCAATTTACATGCAAACCATTTTTGGAGAGTGGGGGGGGGGTAACGCTGACGAAGAATGCCTCATTTATATTTTTTTATTATGTATATATTAGAGGTGTGCAAAATTGGAATCGAACGAGCCAGTTCGAAATTCGAAGTTTCGAATTTCGAATTCGCCGATTCGAATCGAACTAGCTAATTCGAAACTTCGAATTCGAATTTCGAATTGGCCGATTCGAATCGAAAGTAAATTCGAATCGAACAAGCTAATTCGAAACTCCGAGTTCGAATTGCACAACTTAACTCGGTTATTTAATTCGCACAATTATTTTGACAGAAATCCTAACCTAAAATTAGTAGGCTGGTATTTATAATACAGCTATCTAGTACTTAGAAACTTGTTGAAAGTGAAGGAAATATTTCGCTCATTATTTGTATTACATAAGGAAAAAAAACTTATTTTGCAAATCTTTTACACAATTTTTAGTAAATAAATAAATTTAATGTTTCAAGAACAATTGAAGAATTTTTGGATAATTTAAAAAAATCATTTTTTGGGGAATTTTAATTTATAATTTTGAATCTTGTTTGTGTATGTATTTGAATTTTTTGAAATATTGAAAATATTGAATATCGAGCATATTGAAAATAATTAAATTCTTTGCAAGAATTCAATTATTTTTAAACAAAATTTTAATAAAATTTTACGAATAAATACAATTATTTTCTAAAATTTTAATAAATACTTCAAAAAAATTCAATTATTTTCTTAAATTGTAAAATTTTTGAAAAAAATTCAATTATTTTCAAAAAATTTCACGAAAAAATTCATTTTTTAATTCGTTATAGAGTATATCTCATAAGAATTCAGTTATCTTCTAAAATTTTAATAAATCCATTAAAATAATTTTATTTTATTTATAAACAGTAAAATTCTTTGCAAAAATTGAATTATTTTTAATACAATTTTAATCGAATTTCTCAAAAATGTCATAATTCTTAAAATTTTATTAGAATTATTTTATAAAAATTAATTTAAAAATGAATTTCAGTTAAAATTTTAGATTACAATTAAATATTAAAAGCAATGTAGCGTGAATTTTTAAAAATAATTTAATTTTGAAAAAGTTTAATTGAATTTTGCAAATATTATTTTAAGTTTTTATTTTTTAATATTTATTTAATTGGAGAATTTAGGAATATTTGAAATTTCGTAAAATTGAATATTGTAAACTAATGGATTTGAAAATTCTCAAAGAACTTTTTCGAAAATTGTTAAGAATCGATTTAATGAAGAATTTTATTTAAAAATTCTTGAAAATAATAATTGAATTGATAATGATTGTATCACTCGGTTATTTTTAATTATTAGAAAACTTGAAGATATTGATCACTCCAAGTGATATAAGGCTATATAATACTCGGAGTGATCAGTTATGATATGAAAAATTGAATTTATAGTTTAAAGTAAAATGTTCTCTTATTTGACTCGGACTGGTTATATTTTTGTTAGTAATTGGTCCGTTAAGTCCGTATTTTTAAAAACTTTCACTGGTTCGAACCCTGTTCACTTTCAACACATTATTGGTATGTTACAATTCTTTTTACAAATAATATAATTTCTTTTGGTATGTTAGTTTTTTTGGTATGTTAATTATATATTAAAATTATAGAATTAATAAAAAATATATTGACATTTTTAAGAAAAAGTTTCTAAGTACTAGATAGATGTATTATGAATACCAGCCTACTAATTTTAGGTTAGGATTTCTGTCAAAATGATTGTGCGAATTAAATAACCGAGTTGAGTTGTGCAATTCGAAACTCCAAATTTGAATTTCGAATCGGCCAATTCGAAATTCGAACTCGGAGATTCGAATTAGCTTGTTCGATTCGAATTTCCTTTCGATTCGAATCGGCCAATTCGAAATTCGAATTCGAAGTTTCGAATTAGCTAGCTCGATTCGAATTTACTTTCGAATTTCGAATCGGCCAATTCGAAATTCGAACTCGGAGATTCGAATTGGCTAGTTCGATTCGAATTCTTCCCGACTCGAGTTTTCTGTTGTCGAGTCGAATAATTTTCGAATCGACTCGATTACATGCACACCTCTAGTATATATTTATTATTTATTTAAGTACGTATATATATATATATATATATATATATATATATATATATATATATATATATATATATATATATATATATATATATATATATATATATATATATATATATATTCTAAATTCTGTTTTCTTTCTTTCTTGTACTTTGTTATTAAGAAATTTGTATTCGTAGCGATTTGAAAATTTCTAAAAAGGGTTATAAAAGCTAATTTTCATTGTATACTTATTTTGATATTTGTTTTTTTTTATTTTGACAATAATTAAATAAAATATAATAATAATAGTAATAGTAATAATAGTAATATAATATAGTATAGGGGAGAGTGGGGCAAACCGGACCCCCTAACGGTTTTTTGACTCTTGAGACTAAACGAATTAGTAATGAAAATAATAATTCGGGATTGAATTTTAATTAAATAAATATTTTTTTAAACAAAAAAATAAAAATGTTTGTCATTATTAGAAAAACAATATTAAAGGGTTCAATTTTCATTGGAAGACAATTATTTTACATTGTAAGTAAATATTTTAATGAATGAAACATTTTATTTAAAAATAATTTTTATGAAACTTTAATTCAATGGAAATATCCTATGGCCGGTTTGCCCCACCGAAAACGGTCCGGTTTGCCCCACAGGCCCAATTTGAGAATAAATGTTTGTCAAAAAGAAACGCTTTGCAAATTCATCAAAGTTTTTGGTGGTAAATATTCCTGAGGTGTGTACTTTCAAAACCCAAGACCTAATATTTGGAAATATTACTCGATTTCCTCAGAATTTACTTAAGAAAAAATTCGTAAAAGTGTAGAAAAAAACTACAAAAAAACTTTTGCTCCAAGCGTTGCATAAAGAAAAGTAAAAAATGTCAAATTGAAAAAATAAGGTATACTACACATGGTTGTTTCATATTTCTAAATAGCACTTTTGACAATTTCGCCATTTCGGAAATATTGAGGGGGGTCCGGTTTGGCCCATTCTCCCCTATATAATTAATAATTATTTTTTATTGTATTTCAGGTGATAGTGAATGAAGCGGTTTAATAAATATTTAATGGCAATTAATTAATGGCACACATACAAAAATTTGTAGAAATATAAATACATAAATTGAATGATAAATAATTTTAATGGCTATTAATGGCATACATAAATATAAATATTAGTGGCATATATAAATAAAAATAAAAAATTTGTAGAAAAAAGTTATTTATATTTAATTGTATAAAAACATAAATAAATAAATTATTTAATTTATATGTATTCTTATATAATATATAATACAATCATAATATAATAATAATATTTAATTAATTAATTAATTCTATTAATTATTTTATTTAATTAATAATTAATATTATTAATTATTATTTAATTACAATTACAAATATTTACAAAATTGGAATTTTTTACATTTTTATTATAAAAAACAAATTGAAAATCAAAATGACGAATTACTGTGCAAAAAAAGGTTTTTTCATTTAGATGATGAAGATTCAAATGACATTCTTACAGAAGGCATAATGTTAATCGATAATCAGATTTATAAATTTCAAGAACTATTAGAATTTCAATAGAATGGTATCTTCAAAATGCAACATACAACATATTTAAATCAGCTATATGAAATTATTCCAATTGATAAAAATAAAAAGCACATTCAAATCTTATTTAGTGGTAATTTTAAAAATGGTCATTGGGTTTGTTCATATTACAATGAAAAATACATTAATATTTATGATAGTATTAATAGCAAGAAATTAAATAAAGATCAAGAAAATTTTTTAAATTGCTTGTATCCATTTAAACCTAAAGTAATGTTTACAACTGTTCGAGAGCAACCTAATTCTGTCGATTGTGGTGTATATGCTATTGCATTTACTACATCAATTTTTTTTAATAAAATGCCTGATACAGTTACATTTGATCATGATAAGATGAGAAATCATTTATACGAAATGTTTGAAAGTAATTATTTATCACCATTTCCTTCTAATTTAATTCAATTTCAAATGAATCATGAGTCAATAAGCAAAACACTATTTCCTCAAAAGGAAATAAAATTTGTATCTAATGACGAAGAAGTATCAAGAAAAAAAATTATAAATTAGATAATTGCTTACGATATAGCGATGTCTTGAAAAAAAAGAGAATTGAAATTGTTGAAGAAAAATTAGATATAAAAGAAGAAATAAAAAAAGTAGCAGAATTAAACAATTTAACGACGAAATCTGAAATAAATAATAATAATAAAAAATTAGATAATTGCTTACGATACAGAGATGTTTTAAAAAAAGGAGAATAGAAATTGTTGAAGAAAAATTAGAAAGAAAAGAAGAAATAAAACATGTAGTAGAATTAACCAATTTAACGACGAAACTTGAAATAAAACATGATAAGTTGCAACAAGAAGAAAAGCATATTATACGAAAAATAAATAGAAATTTAATTATGAAAAAAACGATCTGAAATGACAGAAGAAGAAAAATGTGAAGTAAAAGAAAAATATAGAAATAGGAAACGATTTAATAAACTTTCTAAAATAGATAATACAAATTTTGAAAATATAGAAAATAAAGAATCTATAAAATTCTTAAAAAACAATCAGAAAAAACAGAAAATAGAAATAATAAAAGAAGATAACATTAAAGAAAATGATTCAAAATGTAAAGAGCTTAAAAATATTAATGAGAAAGAAGAAAAAAAAGAAATCAAGGAAAAATATATAACGACAAAAAATGAGGAAAAATCTACAGATTTTAACAATACATATAATAATAGTAATGGTAATGATAATAATAATAATAATAATAATAAATTTTGCCTTGAGAGAGGAGAGTTCTTCCGCGACTGGAAGCGACAGAGGTTAGTCCTCCTAAGAAAAGGTGAAAAACCTCTAGATAAGGTTTCATCGTACAGGCCTATATGCCTGCTAGATACGATGGGGAAACTTCTAGAGGATATGGTTCTGCAGAGAATGCAAAGCCACTTGACCGAAGAGAATCGTCTATCCGATCACCAATTTGGTTTCCGTCAAGGCAAGTCTACAGTTGATGCCATCCAGGCAGTAGTAGACATAGCAATATACAATAGGTAGCTATTGACATACGCAACGCGTTTAATTCCGCAAGATGGAAGGATCTCATCGAGTCGATGAAAAAGAAGGACATGCCGCCCTACTTGTTGCGGATAATGGATAATTATCTAAGCGACAGGTGGGTCATATATGAGGGAGACACCTGCACTCTTAAGGAGGAGATGCAACGTGGGGCTCCTCAAGGTTCGAGGGTGGGTCCATTTATATGGAATATATCTTACGATGACTTCCTGCGGATGGATCTGCCTGAAGGTGCGGTGATCATCGGCTTTGCGGATGACGCGTTGTTCGTGTGCACTGCCGAAAGCGAGAAGGCTCTTGGGACATTGGTGAACGAATGTCTGCGACGAGCAAAAAGCTGGCTGGATACCAGAGGTCTAGAAATGGCCCTGGAAAAGACCGAGGCTCTGCTTGTCACAGACAGACGTGGTTATGAGCTCCCACGAATCGTGATAGACGGATTCGTGGTCAAGTGGGGTAAGCAAATTAAATATCTTGGTGTGGAGTTGGATGGAAAGTTAAACTTCCACCACCACATGGCTACGGCGTCAAATAAGGCGATCGAGTGTGCGGCTAATCTTTCACGGTTAATGCCAAATGTAGGCGGACCCCGTGAACAAAAAAGAAGACTGGTGGCGAGTGTCGCCCACGCTAAAATGCTCTATGCAGCACCAGCGTGGGCCCCATCCCTGAAGAGTAAAAGATGTTTGACCATCTGTGAAAAGTTTCTGTCAGCGCAGAGATCGATAACTACGCGTATCATCTCTGCATATAAGACGGTATCTACGAGTGCTGTGCAGGTCCTTGCAAGTGTCCCGCCAGCAGATCTTTTGGCGAGGGAAAGGGAAGAAATGTTTCTCTTTTCTAAAGAAAGAATTTTCCAGGATGAGGAAATAAGACCAAGCAAGGGCCTGATACGCAAAGAAGCGAGGCACAGGCTTATAGAAAGATGGCAAGAAAGATGGGATGGTGAGGAAAAAGGTCGATGGACTTATCGCCTTATTCCGGCACTCGCCACCTGGATAAATAGGAAACACGGTCAGGTTTCCTATTATACGACGCAGGCGCTCACTGGTCACGGGTGTTTTAACTCGTACCTGTGTCGCTTTAAATTACGCGAGGATGAGGTGTGTGCGTACTGCCAGTTCTCCGTTGACAACGCAGAGCACACCCTCTTCTCATGCAGGAAATGGGACTTGGAGAGGCAGGCCATGTTCGAAGGTGTAAGCAGTCGAGTTACACCAGAGAACATGGTATCGCTGATGACCCAGTCAGAAGAAAATTGGCGGCATGTCGAGAACTTTATAATCTCGGTTATGTCGAGAAAGGATCTCGACGGCCGCCAAAAAGCGTAATTTAAACAGCTTTTAATTTGTTTGTTTTTTATTAATTTATTTTGTGATTTATTTGTCCTTTTACAACTTTAATTTATTTTGTTATTTTTATTTTTCCTTATACACTTTTAATTTATTTTGTGTTTTATTTGTCCTTATACACTTCTAATTGATTTTGTGTTTTATTTGTCCTTATACAATTTTTACTTTTTGACATTATATATCTCTTAATTTTATATGTTTCTGTTTTAGACCCGTTTAATATTTTATCTATTGACATTCTAAATTATTTTAACATTTTTTTTTTACTTTTGTTGTGCTGTTAATTCCGCTTTTATATTGAAATAGTTTTGAATTTTTTAACTATTGACGCAGGAGAACCGCAGGTAAAGAACAAAGTCGCAGCAGCGACAGAGTTGGAGCGCCATCCTCGAAGGCTAAAGTCTTACGACAGTTCCGAGGGAGGGTAAAGGGCTCCAAAAGAAGGGTTACGGGTTTTAGTGGGTCGGGCTGGCAGTAGGTCGCCAGTATTCTAAATTTACTATATTATTTATTTTTTCTTTATTTTCTTTTGTTTTATTATACCAACCCCACATAACCTTGGAGTGCGGAATCCAAGGTATCTGTAGGCAGATTTCCCAAAATTCCCTAAGAAAAAAAAATAATAATAAATATAAAAAAATTAATTAATAATAATAATAATATTAAAGATGAAAGAATTTATCAATTATCCGAATCAAATCTCTCGAAAATAAATTTCTTGAGTAAGCACTAGATTTCGTAATGAAAATACAATCTATTTTTCATGTGTATCGACAGCGCAGCTGTCCTAATACAGAAACCTGCTTTTTCTGAAAATCATTTTTTTGAAATTAATTAATAATTTCAAAATTATCAAAGAACTCAGAAAAAATTGGTTAGCATGGTGGGATACGAGCCCACGACCTTTCTATTGCCGGTAGACTGCTCTGACCACAGTTCTTTGATAATTTTGAAATTATTAATTAATTTCGAAAAAATGATTTTCAGAAAAGCAGTCTTCTGTATTAGGACAGCTGCGCTGTCGATACATATGAAAAATATATTGTATTTTCATAACGAAATCTAGTGCTTACTCAAGAAATTTATTTTCGAGAGATTTGATTCGGATAATTGATAAATTCTTTCATCTTTAATATTAATACTACCGAATGATAAATTCACTTTCTTCAATTATATTTGCCTATGAATTGAAAATAAGGCTTTACCATCTTCAAGAAACTCCCTACATTATCATGAAATAATGCAGGGAGGTATAGTATATATTAAGGAACTCGGAGAATCTTGGGGTGCATGTAGATCAGTGGTCAGAGCAGTCTACCGGCAATAGAAAGGTCGTGGGCTCGTATCCCACCATGCTAACCAATTTTTTCTCAGTTCTTTGATAATTTTGAAATTATTAATTAATTTCGAAAAAATGATTTTCAGAAAAAGCAGGTTTCTGTATTAGGACAGCTGCGCTGTCGATACATATGAAAAATATATTGTATTTTCATTACGAAATCTAGTGCTTACTCAAGAAATTTATTTTCGAGAGATTTGATTCGGATAATTGATAAATTTATTCTTTCATCTTTAATATTAATACTACCGAATGATAAATTCACTTTCTTCAATAATAATAATAATAATAATAATAATTATAATAATAATAATAATAAATTAAAATCAAAAGGAATAGCCTTAATTGCAAATACGAAAATAACTGAAAATGAAATTATTCAAAATTATTTAGGACCAATGAAAATTAAATGTACTTTTTGAAATTCCTTAAATTTTTTATGTGAAAAACCACAAGATGGAAAATTTAGCATTTTCTGTCATGAAGGAAAGATTAAATTAGAAGAATTAGATCCTTATCCAAAGAATTTATTAAATATTGTTTGTAATTTGAAAGATAGTAAATGTAATAATTTTAGAGATTGTATTCGATCATATAATAGTGCTTTAGAATTTGCAAGTATGGGAGCAAAGTTGGAAACTCCAAAAGGTATTGGTCCATTTGTATATCGTGTACATGGACAAATTGATCACAATACTTTTTCACTTCATCCAAATAAAAATGAGAGACCTTAATATGGTCAATTGTATATTTTTGATTCTAATTTGGCAGTACAAGAACGATTGAGCAATAACTATAATGAAAAATGTAATCCCGAATTATTATTAGAATTAGATATTTCTATGAGAAGTAATCCTTTTTCTAAAGCGTTTAAAATGATGTTTGAAGTAGAATTAGAAGAAGAAGAAAAAGGGGAAATGTTAAAACGACCTGTAAGAGATATTCAAATGTGGATAAAACTAGATAGAAAATTAAATCAAAAAGTTTTTAATATTCCATCTTAAAATGATGTAGCTATAGTATTTGTTACTGAAAATGGAGAACCACCCATAGATCGTGACATATGTATTCATCCTGGAGGTGATAAAAGTATTCCAATTTCAAATCTTAGTCCAAATGCTGGTCCAATGATGCTCGATGTACATTTTTTTAAACTTTAGCTTGAAAATGTTTACTCGGGGGTTTTCGGGATCGCTGATTACGAATTTGATATTAGTTTTTCAAAATTCAAAATAGCGGATCCAATATGGCGGACAAAAATTTCAAAATTTAGTTGGATTCTTTTACAAATCCGTATTCGGGGGTTTTTGGAGTCGCTCATTACGAATTTGATATTAGCTTTTTAAAAATCAAATTGGCGGATCTAATATTAGGAAAAAAAGAAAATTTCACTTACCTTTAAAATACATCTCTACCACCTGGCAGAAGAAAAGAGAATTATAACGAAAAATGTGCGAATTTTTCAAAATGATAAAAACTTTACATGTAAAAGAGTGCAGAAAAAATTTAATTAATATCAAACAATTAATTTGTCATCAACATTTAAGACATATACGTGTTGGTTAACAGACCGAGGGAAGTATATATCTATATATTTTTCCTTTATTTTGATTTAAAAGCCCACTGCACGGTAAACTTTTGAAAACCCACGTGTTTCTAACGTAAGAAATATCTTATACAAGTGTAATCAATATTTCTCATTCTAATATAATATAATTATATAGAAAGAATGCTTTTGTATAAATTTAAAGGGACATAATTTCCTAAATTTAAAGATCCTCTTACAATGAGGCATGCGCCAAACTATATCAACAGATAAGATTTGTTTTGAAAATATTTCGTAATAGCTTATATAAATAAAATCATGAAAAACAAATTTCTTTTTAATATTATATTTTATTTTTGAGAAAATTTGTCGCTTTGTAACCAAATTAAAAGAATCTGCTCCAATAATTATTCCGTAATTCAGCTTTTATTCTTTCTAAATTGTCCACTACTAAATAAAATAATTTTGTTATCTTTCTTTCGTTGGATAAAATTATAAAATATAAATTAATAAATTATAAATTAAATTAACACAATTTTTAACTATAAAGAAATCTTTTCTTATGATATAGTTTATTTAAATAAATAATTTTTGTAAGTTCGGTTGCTATAATCTATATGAATTGACTCAGTAATAAATAAAATAAAAATAAATAAAATTGTTCATTCACCTTCGTAAGTATTCTTCCTTCACACAATAATATTAATAATTACAATATGTAATTTTTCCAAAATTGACAAATCTACAAACAAAAATGAAACAAAATTTAATAATAAAATATTATAAATCCTGCCTACAAAAGGTCAAGTTTTCCCTATTCCCTAAATTAACTATTCTATAAATAAATAAATATTCTTTAAAATTATAAATTTTCTAAATTTTGATTTATTTTGGATATGATAAAAATTATAATATCGAAAAATGATCAAAATTTGTTCAATTCACATAATAAAATCTATTTATTTCTCTGAAAAATTAACTAAAATAATTAATTCAAATGAATTAATTATTACCTTTTATAAATAATAATTTGGTGGTCTCGGATCAACATTTATTGAATCTTTCAAACTGCCACATTGATATAGCCTATTACTATATGAACGCAGCTCATAAGAATATTCAACAAACTTACGATTTGCTTTTGTTACCCCTTTAGGAATCAAAACTGAGGTTAAAAGTTAAAAAGAATTTAACGAATTCCTGAAATTTCTTTTCCAGGACCTGACTTTGAAGATTATTTTGAATTAACAAGTTATAAGTTGTAAAACAACTAATTCTTGAATAATTCTTACAATTTGTTAGTGTTTGTGTAATTGTTTAAATATATCTCATAATAACAGGTTGTAAGTTGCAGAACAACGAACTGCTGAATATTATAAGTATATAATATTGTTAGGTGTATATATATATGATAAGTGTATATGCTTACCTTTTCTAAAATCAGAATAGAGACACGAGAGAGAGAGATGTTTCCATTTTCAGAGCTTATATACTCTTGCTCAACCCCTAGATTTACAATTTTTGTGTAAAATTCAAAAACTATATTAGTGTAGTAAAACTCTTTCCTTTGATTGACTAAACTTGAAAACTTTCCCCTACCCTTCAGGGACGCTTATTTTTGCCATACATTTCTTACCGCCAATTTTATACCTCTCTTTACTTTGTGGAAAGCGTCTAATTTTTCTCACCAATAGTATTTAAATTTCCACATGAAGATAGAAATATATTTTCTCTCTCTCTGGTCACCAACGTATTTAACGTCTTCCCGAGAACAATGCAACTGTATAGCTGTCAATCACTTTTTCTCTATGAATTTATTCTATTTCTTTAAATTTAAATAATTCTACAGATAATAAACTTATAAACATTTTATAGTTTGTTAACAATATATATTAATTTTTATCTATTTACTAATATAAATTTTATCATTAATTTATTTATTCTAACAATTTATAATTAAATAATTTAATTAATAAAATTAATATTATTTATGTAAAACCAAATATACATTTTAAATAGAAAATTAACATTGTGTTAAGTTTTTGCAATTTATTTATATAATATTCACTCAAATTTTAAATTAATTTTATAAATTTGAAATATCAAATTTTCTTTTCTGATTTTGCACAATTTTAATTTTGAATATTGAAATACCATTTCACTATTCAACATTTATTGAAAATAAAATTTCTAGAAAATTTTGTTTTAATTTCATTTTATTAGTAATATATATTTGAGGCGTTTCATTTTAAACGGTTCCACCGACAAAAAACAATCGCAAAGAAATGGACATTCTAATAATTTTATTATATGAAACATTAATTGTTTATAATATATTATACACTAATTCAAAAGAGAATTTCATAAACTTTCTATTGCTATTTTTATTATATTAAATTTCTGCCAATTTCGTTGAAAAATTCCAGTTTGAAATGTTAAACTCTTAATATCACAAAACACCCCCTCGACGATTTTTATCAAAATTATATGAGAATAAAGCGTAATTTCTCTAGTTTCTATTCCCATTTTATATATTATGGACATTTTGTGGGATTAATAGAAAAAAAATTGTTTAAAAAATTTTATTTTTATAATTATAACACGATTTATCGTAGAAAATTCGATGTTCCTGAACTAGTAAAATAATTACTTCCTCAATATTAACATCGCTGTTCACTTGAGCCATTTTATCAATAAAATAATTTTACTTAATTCGAACGAAAACAATGAACAAACAGATATAGTAAATTAATTATTGTTCTATGAGAAGTTAGAACTTAAGGTACATCCATATGTCAAAGCTAATAAACAAAGTCCAGAAACAGGTAAGTATATTTTAGCCAATTGAAATGCAATCTCTTCTAGTAATGTGTATATACGCATCTACTTCAACTACCTACACTTTCGAATCGATTGTGCAAAGGGATTTCCCATTGAAAAGTTTTGATAGCTTGTTTTGAACATTTGACAGTTATATCAATATTTTGTTATTTATTTGCGTTTTCACTATGATTACCGAAGCTATGATGCTTTGGTAATTATTTCTCAATGGCTAACTGTTGCACAATTATATTCAACATTATGCCAAGATCCATCGAACCTTCGACGATGGTGGGAAAAACAACACATTGCAGAGGAGATGCGAAATTTATTTGGCGCTTATCAGACTCTTTTTATGTATTTTGCTGAAAGTGATCATGATGAGTTTTAAAAAAAGACGTGCATGACACTAAATCGATTTTATTTGTTGTACAATCTTATAAGACACAGGCTTAATAAAAACAGTCGGAGAAAACCACTTGCAAAGAAACTTAGATTGTTTATTATCTTAAAGTAAGTAAAATTTTTCTTATTACATTTGAGGAGTAAGAGGCTAAAAGTTGATTAGTCCATTTTTTAAAAAATTGTTACTTTGCATTTTCCGAGAATGTTAATTAAATAAACTTTCAAACAGTCACTGTTACATTTAAAAAAATTGTTAATAAAGAATTGTATTAATTTAAAATTATTTGTACTTAACCAACAAGATTTAAAATTTTGTTTTTTTAACTAAAGAAATGACCAAAATCATAAAATTCATTATTTATAATGCACTTTAATTAATAATGAGGCTTCTAAGTACAAAAAAGTAATCTGGTATACATAATTTTGTATATATTTATTCTATTTTGCAATTAACTTTGGTTATGTGTCAAAATGCATTTGTTTAATTTTCTCAAAATAGTAAAAAATGGACTTATTCACTTTTGGTCTCTTACTCCTCATTTATAATGCAAAAAATTAGTAAAATCGTTTTAAAGTAATTGTAATTTGACAAAATGTGTTTAGAATAATTGAATTTTTTAAGAATATAAGATAAATAATCAAATTTTTTAAGAATTTTAATTATAACTATTTAAATATGATTTATTCGAAGCTTTAATAAGAATCTGAAGATGTACATTTTCAAAAAATTTAAATTTCTTTGTTGGAAGATAAGTATTTCTTAATAAATTGTAGCAAAACAATTCTGAGAATAGTTTTTTTTTAAATATTCCAATGAAATTTTTTGAAAATAATTGAATTTCATAAAAGAATTTTTGTATAATTTAAAGAAAAAGTAATTAATTTTTTAAATAATTGTAAAATAAATAATTTTTTTAATGATTGTATTTTCTAAATTGTTAAAAATTGTTCTAATAACTTTAATGCTTTTTATTATTTTTTGTACCTACACTGAAAAAAATTTTATTTGATTCAAATAACCGATTATTTGATTATTATCAAATAAATATTTACTTGAATGAAATAATTTTTATTTGAATAAATTACATAATATTTGCTTTAAATACTGAAATATTTAATTCAAATACAATTTATTTAATTTAAATACAAATTATTTGATTGAAGTAAATATTTATTTAATAATAGTCAAATAATCGGTTATTTGAATCAAACAATCTTTTTTTCAGTGTATGCATTTGAATTTTGGGAATTATATTTTTCAAAATAATTGTATGTTAAACATTTATAAAGAACAAATACTAAGAATGACTGTTATAGAACAAAAGGATTTAATATTAGTTTTTAGAAGCTACTTTAAATTAATTTCTATTACATAAGTTCACACTTGACTATTTTTCATTACATTTTTTTGATCATTTAATTATTTTCACAAAATTTGAAATTAAATTTCTTAAAAAATAGATTCTCAAAAATTGTAATACACTTGAAAGAAATAAATTATTTACATTTTACAATATTTAAATTATTTCAAACCTTTTCTTTTCTAATCTGATTAGAAAATTATTTTTCACACTAAAAAATCAAAATAATTGGCAATTTATACTAAAAATGGGGTATTTTGTTGTAATATTTGGAAAAAAGTCGAAAAAATGCAAAATTTAAAAACAAGTCGAATAAAGTCACATTTTTAGAAAATAGTCAAAAAGGTCATAATATTCGAGACCTGTATAATTTATAATTTGAATAAAACTTTCATTAAATAAATATTGCGTATTATAAAGTATTTATTGAATTTAGGTTTTATGAAATCAATGTTAGACTTCATTACAATTTGTTGATATTAAAATGCGTTAAAAAATAAAAATTATTTTTATAAAGGAAGGAAGAAAATAGAGAAAAACTGTGGACAATATTTTTTGTGTTTCGGTTTAATTCATATTAATGAATTTTGTTTACGCCTTTTATTTCTTTTATAGACACCCTAGAGTAGAACGGGGCGAGGCAGCCAAGACGACACATTTTGGTTTGCGAAGCAGTTATTTGAAAAGGTTTTTTCAATTTCAATGTCGTGTTAAAAACCTTGTCTTTTGGGCTAAAAAATCGTCATAGGACATTCAGACGTAGGTTGCACTTAAAAATTTCTACAACTTTTTCCAAAGGACCACGTTTTTGACATAGTTGCAAAAACGTGGGGTGAGACAGCCAACTGTTTTATTAGTGAATTAACATAACTTAAAATGAAAATCAGTGAAACATAACAAGGTAGTTGTCCTTAATTTACTTTTTTTGTTAACAAAATTTACATTTGAATAATATTATAATAATAACATTAATTAAATCTAATTCTACATTTTAAGGAAATATAATTTTTTTTCTTAAAAAGAAAATGGTTTATAAAATTCAATGTTTTTAAGTTTTATATTGATTGGAGTAGGAAAAAAGAAAAAAACATTTAGTAGAACCAATAGAATCAACACAAAAAGACAAAAAAATTTACCGTTCGCTGCCTAACCCCACGAGCACTTTTTCATGAAAACTTTCACAAAAACCGTAATATTAAAAATATCGCAATTTTATTTACACCATCGTCTTCAGCACTAAATTCTGCATTAAAAACACTTACATGAATTTAATTCGTGTAACTTGAATCTACTAAAATGACAAAAATTACTCTTAAAAAAGTTACATTCAAAAGTCTGTTTTTCATAAATTACACTGTCACTGCTAAACTCCTGCAGCAATTACGCTCATCTTTTAGCATCTACAGTAAAAGACCATAAGCACTCTAAATTATCAATAACTCACTATTTGAAAAATGTATGCAGAAATAAGAAGCAATTGTCTGCCTCACCTCGTTCTACTCTATTGTTCATATTATGAGTAATTTAATTTAGTTATTTAGCAAACGGTCACAACCACAAGACTACATCCATGTTTTTCCGAATTGGTGTGTCAACTTCATATCAAATTATTGAAGAAGTCTGTAGATCAATATGGGATTGCTTAAGCCCTTTGCAATTACCAATGAAGAATGCTTTCGAGTGGGAGTTGGTTTGCCTATGGATTTAAAACGAAGTGGGATTTTCCCAATTGTCTAGGCGCATTGGACGGGAAGGAAATTCGGATAAAAAAACAACCGCATTCCGGAAGTTTGCATTTTAATTACAAGAAATTCTATAGCTTCAAACTTTTGGCAATCTGCGATGCATTCTACCGATTCATATGGATAGATGTTGGGGACTATGGTAATTAGAATTTTATTATTTAAGTTAATTTTATTGGTTATTTATAATTAAATTTATATTTTTGTAAACTCTGCAAGTGATGTTTCGGCATTTTATTATACCGATCTGTACATAGCTTTACAAAACGGAGAAATAGATCTACTACAAAATTCTACACTTCCCGGGACAAATATATGAATGCCATATTTCTTTATTAGAGATGAGATTTTTCCACTTACTCCGTATTTAATGAAGCCTTTTCCAGAAACCTAGGATTTAACAGGAGACAAAAAAAATTCAATTACAGGTAAATTACCAAAAGTGTATCTGTTAATCAATCACATGTTAAATCGTGATGTGTTAAAATAACACCAGAATGAATTTAAACAATCTGCAACAGTTTAATCCCTCTAGGATTAAATGAACACCAGAAAGGATAAAAACAATCCATTTTGGTTATCTTTTTTTATTATTGTTACTATGAATAATATTTTACTTTAAACCAAACATGTTAATGATTTGTCAAAATTCGACGAATTCAACTTCACCAGGGTCAATAGTTAGTAACTAACTTACTAACTAACAAACATTCTAACTAACGAGCTTACTAACCAAAGTTCTAATGTACTACCAACTAAGTAGTTAAATTAGTTAGTTGTTAGTAATCGTTGACTTGGTTGTGATTTGAAGTGAAATTTAAGTCATAGTAAAAAATAACACCGAAATCAATTGTATAACTTTTTAGTGTTAATTTAATTTGCAACGCTTTTTAATGTATAAATGTATAGAAGTTTCCTTGACTTTCAATGAAATTCTCTGACATTCCCTGACCGTTAGTTATAGGTATTGTAAACATATGGATTTGAAAATTGTTAAAGAACTTTTAGTGAAAAGTTCTTGAAAATAGTAATTGAATTGAAATGATGAAAATAATTATAAAGAAGACATTTGCATAATATAAAGTAATGATTTTGTGTTTCGGACATCTTTAAATACACTGGCTCACAAAAAAATTGATGCTCTGAGCTTTTGATCAGACTATTGTTACATCCCGAGCGGAAAGTCAAGTTGGTAAAGCTTGACTATTTATTTTTATGTGGGTACGTTCTCTTCTATCGATCCGACGGGGGTTGTCTTGCAATTATTTAAAATATAATTGTTATATAAATACCTTTTCTTAATAATTTAGTAATTTTTAATGGATTTGAACTCAGTAAATGAATGATTTTTATATTTTAATGATCAAATATTTATTATCTTTGATTACAAGAAAGAATGAAATGTATATTTTTAGAATGTGTTTATGGTGTAGTTACAATTTGTTTTTTGGTACTTACAATTACCTTTGTTTCGAGGGTAGATACAATGATGAATTTTTGACAAGGAATTTATTTCCTTTGGTCGTTGACACTGCGAGGTTTTACAACTCTTATAAAAGAACGGTTGGGACTTTGTCACAGTTTTTAGTTCTTATTCTCCGAAAGCACACACGTCACGTTTGCAAATCGTATCTCGAGAATAATCTAGGGCACGACAGACAATCTATCAATTTTTGAAAATACCGTCTCACAAGTCTGGCGATAATGAATACTTGCTCAATATTTAGAACAACGAGTAAACTTTATACTGTTTGAAAATGCAAGATTTACGGTCAAAATTATGATTACCGAAGGGTCAAGCTTAAAGATGAAGCTGTCACGACGTGAACGTAACGATGGCTTTGTATCGAAATAAACTGACGGATAACAATGGATTTGCATGGGTTTTTATAGTAGCAAATCTTTCCTAATGGGAGACAAAAGATCAAAGATCATCCCCATCCCTAAGCCCGACTCCTAGATCATCCCAAGAATTGAGTCACTTCTTGGAGCTTTGTGACCACCTGCACCACATGTAGTATATCGCGAGTATATCGCAACTATGAGGATGAATATGTAGATCAGCTATTTAAAAAAAACATTTTATAATCTATGCAGCTGCAAAATAATTCTTAGAAAATAATGCATAGAGAATAGAAAGATACATATTGTTTAATATTAGAGTCGTATAATATTAATTTTGAAACAAGAGTATTGCGTGAGAAATAATTAGTAAATCAAATATTATTTCTTATTTAATTTGCCTTTTGTTCTATCACAAAATTATATTTATTTAAAGGTTATTTTAATTTTGATGGATTATTAAAAGTAATAATATCATTTCTCTAATAATTTTCTTATTAATTTTATTTCTATTGTCTTTGTTTTGTTATACTTATTTCAAAAGCAGTATGTCTATTATTGACATTTTAATTGTGCGATCACCAACAATGATTCATTGCTAATGTCTTCAATTTCAAAAAGAAAATTTTGTTACTGGGATGTAACACTATGACTACTTTATATTTTTGGGGTCGCCGAAACCAAAACTGAAATTCATTTAACCCCATCACGTCTGGGTTTTGAGCTAACCATAAAAAGAACACAAAAATTGACCCTAAAATTTGTTAATCAACAAAAAATTTTATTTTTAAGTCTTACTATCACTACTTTATGTTTTTGGGGTCGCCGAAACCAACACTGAAATTTATTTAACCACATCACGTCATGGTTTTAAGATAACCTCAAAAAACTCAGACACTAAAATTATTTAATAAAAAAAATTTTTTTATTTTCAATGCTTACTATGATTACTTTATATTTTTTGAGTCGCTGAAACAAAAACTAAAGTTCATTTAACCCCATCACGTCAGGATTTTAAGATAACCTTAAAAAATCAATTTGGAGTCAAAATTTGACCCCAAAATTTATTAATGATCAAACATTATTATTTTTAAGTCTTACTATGACTGCTTTATGTTTTGCGGGATGCTGAAGCCGAATATGAAGTCTATTTAACCCCATATAGACAGGGTTTTGAAATAACCTCGAAGAAATTAAGAAACATTACTCTAAAAAAAAAACATGAAGTAATGATATTAAGACTTAAAAATAAAAATTTTTGTTGATTAACAAATTTTGGGGTCAAATTTTGAGTTCTTTTTTAAGGTTAGCTCAAAACCCTGACGTAATGGCGTTAAATGAATTTCGGTTTCGGCAACCCCGAAAATATTAAGTAGTGATAATAAGACTTGAACATAAAAAATTTTTTAATTAAAATTTTGGGTTTTTTGAGGTTATCTTAAACCCTGACGTGATGGTGTTAAATAAACTTCAGTTTCGGTTTCAGCAACCCAAAAAATATAAAGTAGTCATAGTAAGCATTGAAAATAAAAAATTTTTTTTATTAAAAAATTTTAGGGTCAAATTTTGAGTTTTTTGAGGTTATCTTAAAACCCTGACGTGATGGGGTTAAATAAACTTCAGTTTCGGTTTCAGCAACCCCAAAAACATAAAGTACTCATAGTCTGATCAAAAGCTCAGAGCATCAATTTTTTTGTGTGCCAGTGATATTATTAAATATGAAGAAATTGTATTCTGAGTGAAAAACAGTTTTTTTCTTTAAATCGTTAATGACAAACGTTATAAAAACTTTACCCACGTCATTCATGTGTTATCAAATAAAATTTAAGCAATGCATTTTTAAGTATTTATTTTCTCATTGTCAGTGATTTCATAATTGTTAGGAAAAAATTTTTTTTTCTTAAACTTTTGGACTTACAACATTTTTTTCATTATAGGCATGTGTTAAAAAATAGGATAATTATGACAGGTGATGCTACAAATTTACTATAAAGAGCACGAAACTTTTTTTCTTTACAATAAAGGGTAAAGTTCAAAAATTTTAATAATAATTTAATTAAACTTTCAAAAAATTAATTCAACAGAATTTTCAATTACGAGTATGAAGAATTCAAAATTTTAAAGATTATAACTTGAAACCTCTTCAAAATCAAGTAACTTTCTCAACATTTATGCAATAATGCTTTCAATATTCAATTATTATTATCCAAAATTGTTAATAAAATTCAATTTTAAATTATTTTTTGTTAGAAAGTTCTACGAGAATTTACTTATTTAAATACAAAAAAGTAAATAATTTAATGTTTCTTAAAATTGAAGTTTTATTAAGAATTATATCAACAAATTTTTAAATAATTGAATTCTTTTGATGGATTTTAATAAAATTTTTAAAAATATTTGTATGTTTTGAGGAATTTGATTAATATTGTATTAAAAATAATTAAAATTCTCCCATAAGTTTTATTATTTACGAAAATACATGAATTATTGCGAAAATATTTATAAGAAATTTGTAAATAATTACATTCTTGTGAAATTTTGAATAACTAGCTAAATTATCCGCGCGCTACTACTAATTATGACACATAACTGAAAAACTAATTAGAATTAAATTCTCAAAATATATTATATTTTTAAACTTTAAATTATATAAAAAAACTTTAACAAATTTCGATACTAATTTCAAATTTGGCATCAGATTTTCAAAATTAAAAATAATTAAACTTTCTTGTTCGAGGAAAATTAAATTTCACAAAAAATGTTATCTGCTACCTAAATTGAAAAGAAACTTCATTACGAAAATTTAAATAATTCTAAAGAATAGAGAAGGTTAAAAAATTATTAGCTATATATAGGTATTTAACTTTCCGAACAAAGAATATAAACAATTTTTTTTAATTTCCACTACTTTTAATTCGCTAATATTATAAAAAATTAATTTTATTTAACAAAATTTTATGCAATTTATTTTTCTTAATAATTCAATAACTTTAAATAATTATAAAATGTTTAATGTAAATTCCATTTTTTCAAAAAAATGTTTGATTAAATTCTAAGTATGAATTTAATTATTATCATAATCGTAAAATTCAGTTACTTCCATAAGTAAAGTTTTTGTCAAGAATTCAATTATTTAGACTAATAAAATTTTCATAACATTTAAAAATTAATTATTTAAAACAATGTTCATAAAATTCTTATGAAGATTTCAATTCCTTTCAAAAGTTATAAAATTTTCAACAGAAATTCAATTTTTTTAAAACATTTTAATAAACTTTTCCGCAATAATTCAATTATTTTCATAAATAACAATATTCATCACAATAATTCAATTATTATTAAAAGTAATAAATTTCTTCTTGGAAATTCCATTATTTAAAAAAATCCAAAATAAATCGTTCGCAAGAATTCAATTATTATCATATATAACAAAATGTTTTTTTTAGAAAATCCAATTATTTTCAAAAAAATTTAATAAAATTTCCCACCGACATTCAATTATTGCCAAATTTTTAAATAGAATTCTTTGTAAAATTTAATTATCTTTAAAAACTTTTCACATTTCAATGATTTTCAATATCTACTGTTTCTGTAAAATAACCAAACAGAATTCAATTATTCAAAAAATTTTTTTATAAAATTCTAGGAAAAATTTCAATTATTTTCATCAATTTTAATAAAATTTGCCGCAAGAATTTAATCATTTACCTAATTAATAAAATTCTTTGAAATAATTAAATTATTTTTATAAATAATAAAAATCTTCGAATGTAATTAAATTATTTTTTCAACAATTATTTTTTCTCTTCAAAAAAATCAATTTTTCTCAAAATTTATAAAATTTTTCAGAAAAATTCAATTATTTTCCAAATTTTTTTAAAAATTCTTTCCAAGAATTCAATTATTATTCAATTGTTTAGTTTATAAGGTAAATCAAAAAGACCAAAATGCAGAAATTTCTTATGAATTTTAAAAATGTCTCGGACTTTTGTCAACCCTGCTTTAGCTATACATAATTATTGTACTCTGCGGTTTCTTATATTTTAACGTATCTAATTATATATTTTAAAAAAATAAAAAAAATAAAATAAATAAATAAAATAATAATAATAATAAATTATTATTTATAATAAAGTTTCTTTTAAAATATTTAAAATTATTAAGTACATTTTAAATTCTAGATTGTCAAGAGGAAGAAACACTATCGAAAACACCTTCGGTTTTTGGGGAACAAAGTTTCAAATTCTTAACAAACGATTAGACTATAATTTGAAGACGTCTATTACTATAGTGAAGGCATTAATTTGTTTGAACAAATTCTTAATCAATGATTAATTGTTATTAAATGAAGAGGACAGATTGTATGTTCTTGAGAATTATTTAAAACAATATTTATAAACTTCATATAAAGAATTTAATTATTTTAAAAAATAACAAAATGTTTCACAGAAATTCTCTTTTTAAACATTTTAATAAAATTTTTCGCAATAATTCGATTATTTTCATATCATTATTCAATTCTTCTCAGAAATTCAGTTATTTTTGAAAATTTTAATAACATTCTTTGCAACTATTCAATTATTTTTAAAAATTTAATTTGAGTTCCTCAAAAAAATAAATAACTTCACAAAATATTTCTTTAAAATGTTTGCAAGAATTCAATTACTTACAAAAGTATTTTATAATTTTTCACAGAAATTTGATTATTTTAAAATATTTTAATAAAATTGTTCTGAAGAAGTAATTTTAAAATGTTAAATTTTTTAAGGATTTAAAATAAGTTTAAAAAAATTTTTAATTCATTTATTATTAAGTATTAAAATAATTTTCTTTTAATATAATATTATTTTCGACAAAGTTTAATGAATTGTAAATCACAATAAATCGAATTCTCTTTCAACCTGAAACAATTCATCGTGTTTTAATATTCTGGAATCTCTATTTGCCATAAATTGTATTTTATCAAATTAGTATATACACAATTATTTTATAAATCAGAAATAAATTTGACACTTTAATTTAATTTCACGAATTATAAATTCATCTTATTGAAATTTAATAAAAAAAATATTTTTAAATACACCGATTGGTCATTTGACATTACTTTTCAATGTTATATTTTTTATTTTCTACAATTTGCGTTACATCAAATTTTTATTTATTTAAATTCTACTGCGTAAGAATTCTTATTTCACATAAATTGAAAATATATGAATTGTTATTTTGTCGAAAATCAATAATTCAATGAAATTTTCCATCCCTGCTATTCCTATAGGATGATCGGTAAAATCCATCATCTACTTTACCGATTATAATGATAAAATTACTGATTTTGCAAATACAATTAAAAATCTTTTGTTTCAATTTTAAATGAAAAATATTAAATTTTATTTCTAACGAAAAAATTCAAACATGTAATATTTTTTAGATATGGAACAAATTTGGGAAATTTAATTTATAAATATTAAATTAAGTATAATTTCTTATTGAATTTATTAAGTCTACTGAGTATTTTTTCTCCTTTAATGACTTTGACAATGATATAACAAATGATTTTACACAAAAATTGTTACGTAACTTTTTGATGTTATATAAAAAATGTTATCATAAACATCTAGATATTAAAGATACATTTTTATTAAAAAAAAACTTAATGACACAAAAATATTTTTGAGCAAACATAAAGACATAATGTTCACGCTAGCTGACAAGGGAAATATTACAGTTGCTATGAAAAATCGGACTACATAGAAAAAGTGGAGACTTTACTTTCGGATAGTGAAACTTATTTACAATTAAACTGTAATCCGTTTGATTCTTTAACAGCTGATTGTTACAGAATGTGTTTGTTTTTGAATGATAATTCTTATTTGAATAAAAAATATTATAAAGAACTGACGCAGAATGATACTAATTTAGCATTTTATGGATTGCCTAAGATTCATAAGGTTGGTTATCCTCTTAGACCAATTGTTTCTGTAATCGGTTCTCCGACACATTTTTTATCTAAATGGCTCCATGACACATTAAACAACATAATTGTAAAACCAAAGTCGTATATAAAAAATAGTTTTTCTTTTATTGACAAAATTAAGAATCTTACAATTCCGGACAATTATGTCTTAATTAGCCTGGATGTAAATTCTTTATTCACCAACGTTAATTGTAATTTAGTTTTAAAAAGCATTGAAACAAGATATGCGGATATTTCGAAACAGGTTAACATTTCGCTTGATGATTTACACAATATCATCTCTTTTATTTTCAACCATACTTTTTTTCAATTTAATAATAAATATTACCAACAGATATATGGAACCCCAATGGGTTCACTGTTTCTGGATTATTTGCTGACCTTGTAATGGATGATCTTGAGACTTCTTGCTTGCAAAAATTATCCTTTAATCCACTTTTTTATTTCCGTTATGTGGATGACATTATTACTTGAATTCCGTTTGATAAAGTTTCTGAAATGCTAGACACTTTTAATTCATATGATGAGCGCTTACAATTTACGCATGAAATTAAAACGAATAATTCTATCAGTTTCCTCGATGTTCTTCTTATAAAACAAAATAATAATTTAATTACAGACTGGTTCACTAAGTCTACTTATTCTGGTAGATTTTTGAACTTTTTTTCACAGCATCCATTGTCACAAAAAATAGCAATAGTTTATAAGCTGACTGACAGAGTTATGAAACTATCAAATCAAATTTTTCATCAAAAAATTTTTGATATTATTCATAACTTACTGTTACAGAATGGTTATCCAAAAAATTTTATTAATAATGTATAAAAAAACGTATTCATTTTATAACTTGAAACAAAAATCGAGTGGATAATTCATTTTTTTATCGTAGAGTGAGTAAAATATGTTTACCGTATGTTAGTGACTTTTGTGAAATGACTTCTACTCTTTTAAAACAAAATAATGTAATAACTATACCTCGCATTGTTAATAATAACAGCCATATAAGAAGAGGAAAAGATCAGACAAAAAAGTGTGATAAAACTGACTGTGTTTACAAGCTTAATTGTATGAATTGTTCTGCTTGCTATGTAGGTGAATCAAAAAGAATGTCAAAAAAAAAAATTTAAGAGCATCAAAAATCAAAAACCAATGTGATTGCAAAACATAAACGCATTTTCAAACATGACTTTGATTATGATAATGTTTCTATCTTGGACAACGAATCATGTTAAAATAAGAGATTGATATTCGAGATGATTCATATTAATTTACAAAAAAACCTATAAATAAAAAAGATAATTTGAATAATTTAAATCATTTTTATAAAGATTTTTTAAAATATTTTTAATATTATTTCTACAATATTTGTCAGTTGATGCGTGCTGTCTCGGTTATTAGTTTCCTTTTTCTTTTCAATATTACTCTTTTCAATATTATTGTTTTTGTATGTATTATAATTTTGTTTTCTGCAATGTCATCGACTTTTGTCTTTTGACTGTTTCTATTTAAATTCATGCAGGGCGAATAGGTTGAAAATTCTAAATCAAGTTTAATGTGATTTTTCTTGATTTTTAGGACAAATAAAGAGATCATCACGTACCATTTTTTAATTTTTTGCAAATTTTTTTGTGGATTCTAGATGGAAAAAAGAACCTTTCTCAAAAGGTCTCATGTTCGCTAAAACTTTTTGGAAGTCGCTATAATTTTTTTCAGAAAATAAAATAACTCATTACTTTGAGTAAAGTGTCGACATATATATTTTTCATGTACACAAGGGTGTTCATCTTTTTTAATATTGCTTTTGACTCTTTTTCTTTTCAAAATTGCAAATTTCAAAATTTTACAAAATGGCGTCCGTTTTTAAAAAAATATAAGATCTCAATTTTCTCCAAAACATTATTTTTTATTCTTCTGGAAGTTTTTTTGTAGTTTCTAGATAAAAAATAACCCTTTCAAAAAAGGTGAATGTTTCTTAGTAAAATTGATAAATTTCAAAAATTAACTAAAAGCCAGCCACTTTAAAATTTTTTTAAAAATAACTATAGTTATTGGGTAAGGCTTTCTGAAGTGTACCGATGGTTTTTAATCCTGTTCTTAATAAGATAATTAAATTTTTTAATAGCTTTTTATTCTAGGTAGAATTTGAAAATATTACAAAAAAAATTTTTAGGGCCTGCATTTTATTTACAAATTACAGCTATTTTTGTTACACGGTGGAACATATGCATTGTTTGTTATATGCATTGAATTGGTTTCAATTTGTTAATTAGGGGTCATTTATAAAGCATTTAATACATAATTTCGAAAATTTAAATTAAATTTAATTGCAAAATGGTGGATCCAATATGGCGAATAATATAGCGCTTAACAAAAATATAACTTTATTTTGTAAATAAAATGCGGGCCCTAAAAATTTTTTTTTATAATAGTTCCACATTGTATGTAGAATAAAGTTAAGTAAAGAAAATTTAATTATTTCATTGAGAACATGCTTAAATTTTTTTTTGTTTATAAATTTTTTTATTACTTAAACAAATTATATGACAATTTAAAACTGGAATTGGAATTTAAAAAAAAATAATTTATAAATAACTGGTTAAAATTATATCGAATTCTGCCGATTAGTTTTCGAGTAATTCATTTTTTTCGAAAAATGTGTTAAAAAATTAAATTGTTAATAACTTTTTAAAAAACAATTTTTTCAAAGAATATTTTCAGGTGTTGTTTTTATCATTATTTACTTTTAAAATATAATGTTTGAATGAAATTAAAATACCTTTCGAAAATCATGAGTACACTTCAGAAAGCCTTACCCAATAACTATAATCATTTTAAAAAAAATTTTAAGTGTCTGGCATTTAGTTAATTTTTTGAAATTTATCAACTTTACTTAGAAACATTCACCTTTTTTTAAATGTTAATTTTTTTATCAAGAAACCACAGAAAAATTTCCAGAAAAATAAAAAATAATGTTTTGGAGAAAATTGAGATTTTATATTTTTTAAAAACAGCCGCTATTTTGAAAATTTTTGAAATTTGCAATTTTGAAAAGAAAAAGAGTCAAAAGCACTATAATAAAAGATGAACACCCTTGTATACATGAAAAATATATATGTCGCCAAACCAAAAAAAAGTATCTATTTATTTGTCCTAAAAAACAAGAAAAATCACATCAAACTTGATTTATAATTTTCAACCTATTCGCCCTGCATGAATTGAAATAGAAACGCAGCCTGTATTATTATTATTATCATTATTACTATTATATGATTACATTATTCAAAATAATAGTATTTATCGTATTTATTATTATAATTTATGTTGTTTCTTTCACGTCTTTTTCTTTATGTTGGCAACAAGACGTTTGTGACGTCAGCACGTGCGAAAAAAAGAAAGCCAGGGGACTTTGGAATGCGACAGAGAGGAAATATCCAATTAATTTATTAGAACTCATGGCGGCATTTTTAGCACTAAAATCCTTCGCCTCGTCTACTAATTTTGAACAGATCTTATTTAGGTGGATTTCGCTTTTCAAAAAATTACCACGAACCGAGGCAAGTACGTTATAGACCTATTCGCTTCACGTATTAATTCTAAATGTGATAAGTATTACTCTTGGGAAAAAAATCCAGATGTATTTGTAATTAATGCTCTAACCATAGGTTGGAAAGAATTTTTATGGTATGCTTTCCCACATTTTTCCTTTATTTCGATAATTTTAAAGAAAATTAGAGAAGATGAATCCACGGGTATTTTAGTTGTCCCCCTATGGACTGGTCAGCCATGGTATCCTGTTTTTAAACAACTTTTAGTTTCAGATTTAATAACATTTACACCCTCAACTAATCTGTTATTATCACCTTGCAGATCAATCATACATCCACTGTCTCAGAAGCTTACCTTGGTGTGTGGAATTGTTTTCGGCAAGCGTTCCAGGAAAAAAACCTGGAGAATGATATAATTGAAATCATGATAGCATTCATAGCAAAAACTACGGCCAAACAATACGACAGCTCGTTAAAATACTGGTGGAGTTTTTGTCAGAGCAAAAATTTTGATCCTTATAGGGCTAATGAGAAGCAGATTTTAAGTTGCTTGACGATAAAATTGTCTGAGGGTGCAGCGTATGGTACTTTAAATACCATGAGATCAGCGATTGCTTTTATAAATTTTAAAAAAATCTCAGAAAGTGTTATTCTAAAAAGATTTTTAAGGGTGTTTATAGATTAAAACCTCCAGCGCCGAGATATGATTGAATTTGGGGTGCTGAAACAGTTTTAAAGTTATTAAGAAGTTGGGGACTAACAGAATCTCTGGAATTAAGAAAATTAACATTAAAAGTAACAGTGCTGTTAGCACTTGGCTCAGCATTTCAAGTACAGTCCCTATCTCTAATAAAGATTCAGAATATAAAACATACAATTGCAGGAATAGAAATCAGAATATCTATTTTCATTAAGACTTCTAGAGATGGTACGAAACAACCTTATGCATATTTTTCGTTTTTTAACAACAAAGAACTTTATATAGCCAAGACTGTCTTTCACTACATAAAAACTACGAACAACTTGAGACAAGATAATGACAATTTGCTGATTTCTTTTACACACCCATTTGGAAAAATAGGTTCACAAACAATTAGTCGTTGGTTGAAGGAAGTGTTAAAAGAAGCAGGAGTGGAGGACATTTTTAAGGGCCAAAGCACGAGACACGCTTCCACATCCAAAGCTTTATCTAAGGGTATAGATACCAACATGATCAATGATACTGCTGGATGGTCAAGAAATTCATCGACATTTGCAAGATTTTACAATCGGCCCATCAAACTACTTGAAAATAACTTCGGTGAAGCAGTTCTTACTCAATTTTTGTTGTTGTTTTTTATTCATATTTTCTTGTTTAATCATTGTTATATTAATCTAAATAAGTTAGAAATTTAAGATTAATACAAAGTACTTCATTTTCTTATAACAAGTCGCAAACGGACTAAACAATTTTTTAATTAAATTTTATTCCTTTTTTCTAATATATCTCCAGGAGAGAATTTTATTACTTTTTTATGTGTTTAATATATATTAATTAAAGATTATATATCTACTTAATGAAGCAAGAAACATAAAAGGTGAGATAGATAGATTGTGGACGGGCACTTTGTAGTTTTTATTTACGATCTATCTATGGGGTATTCGCTTATTCCTTCCGAATAATCATAAATAATCCCACTACGTGTTCACTTAAATAATTAACACCATGTATCTTGATTAATACCACTATTTATTGTTATAAAACCGAAATAGCCTTCAGGCATAAAATATAGAACAATGAAACTTTTAGTACGCGTCCGTTCTGTCTCGAGATCAGAAAAATTATGTCCCTTTCACACACACACTTCACGAAACCCATACACGTCTCCCACTCCCTACCGGAGAGGGGTGAGAGGGGAAACACCTAATTGCTTCCCCACATACTCCCCCCCGAGTGACTAGCGATACTGCAAAACAAAAAAATTTAATTTCATTCTCTTCATTTAAGACTAAATATTGTCGATATACAAAGTTATATAGATATATAAGAACATTTTAACAATAGAACAATATGAAAATTTACTAAATTTTATATCACAAAATATTGTTCGTCAAGTTTGATAATAAATATGTGACGCTCCATGGTGAAAGGGACCTTAGCTGCAATAGACAAATTATACAGAAAAGGCATTTAAAGTAGAACCACTCTGATTGGTCAAGACGTTCCAATGAAATTCAGCCCCACTACTCATTACAAATTGATAGTTGTCCGTGTTACACGAAGTGCACGAATTGTACGTGCATGGACAGTGTAGTAGTATTAATAAGTAAAGGGACTGATTTTCTGAATAACCACGTGTGAATATTGAACAAGCTCATTTTTAAACATTAATAACAAAAAAACCTTTAAGTAAAAATTATTTATTACTTTTGCATATGAAAGAACAACTCAAAAACTATAGAATGACATAAGTAACTCAAAATTAATTTTTTTGCAGCTAAGGTCCCTTTCACCGTGGGGCGTCACATATACTACTTATCTTAAATATATTACTTTCTTGCGCAAGAATAATTATGTTCTACTTGAATAAGATTAAAAGTGACTTGTTTTTTCTAAATTACTTTAGCTCCTTTTTTCTTATTTACATACGTTTTCAAAGGAAGTGTTTTATTAATACTTTGATTCAAAGTAGGACTACTATCGCTAGTCGAAGGGTTGTTTTTACTAGTCGAAGGGACATTAACATTAGACGTAGGTACAACATTGTCTTGCCAAGGGATAACAACACTAGCCCCAGGTATAACAAAGTCAATCAGAGGAACTCCATTCGGAACACTGGTTTTTTACTAGTATTTACTATCAAATCTTTGCGAGCAAAATACGCTGGTTTGATATTTTCAACCGAAACTCGTTTTTTACTCCGTTGACATCTATTTCAAAAACGCGATAAGAAATTCTAATCAAAACCTTGTGAGGACCAGAATAAGGATTTTCCAGCGATTTTTTGTATGTACAAGGCGCAGGTGCTCCCGAAATTCCACCAGAAAAATCTGAGGATCTGCATTAAATTCTTCCGGCAAAACGAATTCTCCTAGAATTTTCAAGGTCGCTCTATACAAATAATCAGCGGGAGATGCCCCCGATTCAAGAACAGAAGTTCTGAGACCCAATAATACCGAAGAAAGAACCCGTGTCCACTTTTCGCCCGAATGACACATAATTGCGGCCTTCAATGTCCGATGCCATCTTTCAACCATTCCGTTTGACGCCGGATGATACGCAGTTGTTTGTAAACGATGGATTCCCGCCAATTGCAACAATGATGCAAAAATTCGCGACTCGAATTGCGATCCTTGATCGGTAGTAACTTTTTCGGGTGTTCCGTATCGAGCCAGCCAGTTATCAACGAACGCACGATAAATAGTTTTCGCTTCTATATCTTTCAAAGGCACAGCTTCTACCCACCGCCAGAATCTGTCGATAATTATAAGGCAATATTGGTATCCGTCACTCAATGGTAAAGGGACAATAATGTCCATATGGACATGGCTAAATCTTTGATCGGGCGCGACAAAGTAAGATGGTAAAACGACATTATGACGCGATATCTTAGATTGTTGGCAGGTAAGAGAGTTTCGACATCACTCGCGAATATTTTTGCTCATACTCGGACAAACGTAGCTTCTTCTTATCATTCTACCGGATATTTTAGCGCTTGGATGTGATTTGTTATGGAAAATGTTAAAAATACGTTTACGATAAAATTCTGGTACATATGGACGAAGAATTTGATCTGAAAGGTCGCACATAATTGAGGTGTGATCAGGATCCCAAAGTATACGCCTAAGATTCAAGGATGTTGTTTGATCTTTAAATAAAGATTCTAATTCCGCGTCTCCTTTTTGATCCTCCGATAATTCATTCAATCTAACATTGGTCGATAAACGTATTAAATCAACTCGTGATAAACCATCAGCGACCACATTTTCAGGGCCCGGGATATATTGGAAATTTGTAGTAAATTGCGATAAGAAAAATAATTGTGATTGCTGTCGAGGAGAAGCTTTATCGATTTTTTGTGAAAACGCGAAAGTTAAAGGTTTATAATCTGTGACGATATGAAACTCATTTCTCTCGAGTTTATGTTTGAAATGTTTTACGGCCTCAAAACATGCGGTCAGTTCTCTATCGTATGTACTATATCTTTTCTGGGTTGAGGAGAAACTCCGCGAGAAAAAAGCCAATGGTTTCCAAGATTTTCCTTGATACTGTTCAAGCAATTCTCTCATGGCTGTATCCGAAGCATCCGATACAACACGAGTCGGAGCGTGAAGGGACGGATGCACTAAAAGAGTAGTATTCACGATACTAGACCGACATTTCTCAAAAGCCTCCTCAGCCAACGGCGTCCAGGGAATTTCTCGTCTATCGTTTTTCTTAGTGTCGTGAAGATATTCGTGCAAGGGCTTCTGAATTTCAGTTACGCTCGGTATGCATTTTTGATAGAAATTCATAAGGCCCAAAAATCGTCTTAATTCGAGAATATTTTTCGGTTTAGGGAACTCGGCTATCGCTTTAATTTTATGCGGAGGAGGTTGAATTCCGTTCTTGTCAATAAGGTATCCGAGAAATTCGATCTCGGCTTTACCGAATTTAAATTTTCCTACATTCAGTTTAACACCTGCCCTCGATAGTCGTTTGAAAACTTCGCGCAAATGATTTTCGTGTTCCTCTTCGTTTTTAGATGCTATAAGAAGGTCATGGATATAGAAAAACACGTAGTCGAGGTCAACAAGAATCTGATGGACAAAACGCTGAAATGTCTGTCCTGCATTACGTAAACCGAAATTCATTACTGTAAATTCATACAAACCGAAAGGGGTTATAACAGCTAATTTCGAGACGTCATCTGGTGCAGTAGGTATTTGATTATAAGCTGATTCCAAGTCCAAAGTCGAAAAGATTTTTTTACTGAACAGCATTGCAGACACGTCGTGAATGAATGGGACCGGGTAACGTTCCGGAATCGTCACCGCGTTCAATCGACGATAATCGCCACACACTCTCCAACCACCCTTATTATTCGGGGCGAGATGAAGAGGTGATGCCCAGTACGCCTTTGATGGACGGCATTTGCCAGCCATTTCCAATTTACGGAAGTGGGCTTTGGCCACAAGCAACTTCTCGGGTGAAAGCCGACGTAAGCGCTCCGCAATTGGGGGACCGTTGGTGCAAATTTGATGCTGAACATTGCAAGGTGCAATTTTCTTGGAAGGAAAAACGCCCGTGATATTAGGAAAATCCTTGAGAATTTTCACAAAACGAAGAATTTGATCCACTACACTTACATCAAAGCAAGAAACTTTTTTGATGACTCCAACCGACATCGATTCGGATTGGGGGTCAACCAATTTTCGCCTTCGGAGGTCAATACTATGACCGAAAGCTGCGAGTAGATCTGCCCTATTATGGCGTAGGGCACAGATGATACATGGAATTTCCATTTAAAAGATCGGCGGAGACCAAGGTTAAAATTTAACTGCTTTATGCCATACGTGTTTATGAGCGAATTGTTCGCAGCATCAAGTACGGATTCGACAGGTTGTCTCTTAGCTCTGTAATCCGCTGGTATCAAGGAGGTATCCGATCCGAAATTCACGAGAAAAACGAATCCGGAATCTCGATCACTGATAAAAAGGCGTTTCGATATTAGGCCAACCTCAGCGGAAGGTGGTGGATCCTCTATCTTACTTAACATTTCAGATTGGATGTCGTCGCTTCTATTTTCTGAAGTCGAAGCTTTCACAGGAGTCATAGAACCATTCTCGACAATTCTATCCGCAATAGCAGCTGAAAGCGTAAGGTATCCGATACCGCCAGAATCTAATGCCAATCCGATGGAAGATGTTCCGAAAATATCGATTTTAAAATTTCTTCACTGCATCGGCCTCAGCTCAAATGTCGCATTTTATTTAAGATAGCCGATGGCCTACCCATCGCTGAAGTTATCAAATCATCGATCGTTTTAAGGACTTCGCAGTCCAATGCTGACACTACCGCACCGGCCCTGTCTCGCTCGGTAAAAACACGTGAAGTCCCGAATGCCACCTCGACATGAGCAAACCATAAAACCGGATCCTCACGAAAGCAACTCGAAAGTTTAGGAATCCGCATGATGCGAATAAAGCTCCACCTTTAACCCTTTGCCGTTCTTGTGTTACGAAATGTCGTTTAGAGTCTTTTCTGGGGGAACAACTAATGAGAAAAGGCGGTATGCTTGTGTTGATAAATTAGTTATGTGTGAGAATGTAAGTGTTCTGAATTTGCAGGAACGTACCTAATTAAAAAATGAATCCATTTATATTTTAAAATAAATTATATTTAAAAATAATATTTAATACCTAAAAATCTATTTTTTTGTATAAAGTGGAAGTGTATTTGCAATTTATTACATTTTTTAACATAGGTATATTTGATTATTAAAGACTTTTACCAAATCTACATAACCTATGTAAACATAACCTCAAAATCAAAATAATTTCCGGTCCTGATATTATCCACGTGATTCCACTGTCAAACTGATTTTTTCTAAGGTGGGGAAAGGGTTAAGTTATAATATTTTGTTCAAAACGATCAAAAATATTAATAAATGCAAAATGTGACAATTAAATAAAAAATTCACAAACCTGTTACACTAAATTGTGAAATATTTTTATGATGGTATTTGAATAATCTATCAAAAGTCGTAATACTATAATTATTAGACACAACCAAATAAAGTTGTCGATGAACGTAGATGTGCTTATAAGAATACGCATTTTGTTTCAAAATATTTTCAAATTTTAAATTCAAGTTGAGAAAAATTTCGAAAATGCAATTCTAAATACGAAAAAAATATAAATGTGAATACACATTTGCAAAAACTCGCGATTAAAGAAATCACGAAGAGAAAAATTTTTCAAATGTTAAATTAAATTATCTGAAAATCTAAATCAGTATAAACGATATAATGATTAAATATATCCTTGAAGAACAATTAATATTTTGTCTGAAAAAGTCAAACGCACCAAAGTCGTATTTTCAAAACAATAAACATATTATCAATTAAGTTTAATTTCAAAATTACCTTAAACGCGTAAAATGAAAGTATTTTATATTCGTCAAAATAATTTTGTAAATTTCAAAAATTAGCAAAAGAAAATAATATCGTTTCGAACGTTAACGAGAATCAAAAATCGCGGCAACTCATCACTCAAACAATCACATGTATAGATACATACTTTACAACACGTCGAAAAACAAAAATGAATCCAGGTGCTGAGTACACGTCGGTGCGATGACGCAACCATAGACCACAGCGATAATGTTCGTGACGAGACGGATAAAACAGTGACGGATAACCTCAAAGTCCTATGGTGCTCAATTCTCCGAATGTGTCATTCCCGGCTTGCACTGTCGTCGAAAAATTTCCAGGGATCGGCGGGCCCACCAAGATCTCGAAACCCAGGTACTCAACAGCAAGCATGGAGAAAAAAATATGACACATCAGGCGAAGAATATTACTTGAAAACTGTTAACTAGCTAAAACAGGGGAAAATGACACATACCTGTTGCATGGGCTCAGAATAGAGTGCCCATGCGCCGTTTTCAATCGCATTTGTTTGTAAAAATCAGAAACCATGCTCGAACACCTCATCAGGATGATCAGGTTGTGGTTAAAGTCACATGACGTCCTTTCGACACAAAAATGCTCTCGCCAACAACTTGGCAAAATTTGTGAAATTCACTTTTATGATAAAAAATATTCGTAACCAAATATACGGAAAAACTTTCTCTTTATTTTTCCAATGTGAGGTATTCGCTTATTCCTTCCGAATAATCATAAATAATCCCACTACGTGTTCATTTAAATAATTAACACCATGTATCTTGATTAATACCACTATTTATTGTTATAAAACCAAAATAGCCTTCAGGCATAAAATATAGAACAATGAGACTTTTAGTACGCGTCCGTACTGTCTCGAGATCAGACAAATTATGTCTCTTTTACACAAACACTTCACGAAACCCATACACGTCCCCCACTCACTACCGGAGAGGGGTGAGAGGGGAAACACCTAACTGCTTCCCCACATATCTACGGGATTTTGGCGTTAATATTTAAATGATATTTATATAGAAAGTTAACCAGAAGGTTTCCCATAATATTTTGCGTACTATAAAAAGTTTGAAATGACTAGACACACTTATATTATATATTTAATTAAGATTTATTCTTTCAAGTATAAATGGATTTTCACTCAGCGTGGTCCCGTACGCAACTGAACATATCTAAACTCTCAACGTATAACTTTCTCTTTTTACGCATGAGAGAAAAGAATCGTCGCGCGCTGGACGCTCTGTCCTTTTCTGAGCAAGAGAGAACATCTTGTATCTTGAGAGAGAATATTACAGAATTCAAATTTACCACACTCCGATCCCCACAGTACTCCCCCAAGTGTAACGATACAATGCAATATGCAACGATGCAAGGGAGAAATACATTATAATGTTAAACATAATCTATTTAATTTAATTAATATCATGGGATCATGACTAGAGTTTAAATTAATAAGGTAAGTAAAAATCTCTATATATAAATCACGTATAAGTGTAAAATAATAATATTGTATAACGACGATCGATCGTAGAATAGTAAAAAAAATATTTGTAATTATATAATAAATATTTAAAATAATTTATTATTATTATTAACTATTAGGGTTGCAGCCGCTTGGCAGCCGCTGACGCTTGGATAATCCCTTTACGTCCCCAAGGTCCTACTAAACCGCCTGACCTAAGCCCAAAGCCCCTTCCATAGAAACAGGACCGCGGCCAGTTCTTTAGTAGCGATTGCTGTTTCCTCAAGGAAGTAACAACCTGTGATCTGATATCGTTCCCTCACCAAGGCAGGGCATCGACACAGAATGTGAGCTGAGGTTTCGTTTTCCTCACCACATCTACGGCATTTGGGATCCTCGACGATACCCATCTTATGCCTGTGATAGCGTAAATCTCCATGGCCTGTTAACAAGCCTGTTATGATTTTCGCCTCTTTCCTATTAAGCCTGCGGAAATCCGCCGCTCTTTTAGGATTTAAGTTTTCCCCAATGAGTGCTTTGGCCTGTCTACAACCTGCAACTGCCCGCCACTCTTTTTGGTGCTCTAGTGTCCGCCATTGTTTAAATTCCAAAGTCAGACACTTGTTGGAGACACCAACTATTGGTTCTGGTCCGATAAATCGTTTCCTAGCACCTTCTTTGGCTAGTTCATCCGCTACGTTATTACCCTTAATTCCACAGTGTCCTGGGACCCAGATGAGGGTAACACGGTTAATTCCAGCTAGCCTGTTGAGCGCCTCGTGGCACTCTCCGACCAGTTGGGATGTCGTAACATATCGTTTCAAAGCGCAAATAGCTGCCTTGCTGTCCGAAGCGATATAGATATTTCTATCTTGGCAGCGCTCTAGAGCCTCAGAAGCACCGTAGAGAATCGCTACAATTTCGGATTGTAAAACAGTAGTGATGGTTCCCAAACTATATGCGAGAGCCACCCCCACTGCTTCTTGATAGACACCTGCGCCCGCGCCAATTCTTCCCTTCGATCCGTCCGTATACCAGACAATAGCATCTCTGGGAAGAAGGGCAGGCCCATCATGCCAATCCTCTCTATCAGGTATACTTATTCTATACTTCTTGTCAAAGAGGTAAAGTGGAGTCACCTTATCTCTAATCATATTGAGAATGGGTTTTTCCACCAATTTGCTGGGGAGACGCCATCTGCCAACTTCCCTACGGCCTCTGTCCCCACCTAATCTCAGGGCAGCTTTCGCCGCCTCTGCTTTGATAATCAGGGGTAAAGGTTCCAGTCCCAGAAGAGCACCAAGGGCCATCGTGGGCGTAGTGCGCACAGCACCAGTGATGCTCCTTAGGACAAGCCTCCTTACGCCCTCCAACCGGTCTTTTGCCGTTTTAAGTTCAACTCTGCTCCACCAGACCACAGACGCATAGGTCAGCCTAGGAAGCAGAATCGATTCGTAGATCCACAAAAGTGTATCCGGTTTAAGACCCCAGCTACATCCTATAGCTCTCCTACATTGCCATAGAGTAGCTGTGAGTTTATTACACTTCTCATCCAAGTGTTCTTTCCAAAGAAGCTTACTATCCAAGATGACTCCTAGGTACTTCGCTTTCTCTGTGAATTGGAGTTCTTTTCCAGCCAGTTTTAGCATACATGTGGCTTTCCACTTGTATCGTCTGGTGAAAATAACAACTTCCGTTTTTGCTGGATTGACTGACAAACCAGTTTGTCCGCACCATCCATCTACCATATTTAACGCCTGCTGCACCACACCTAGTAATACATCCAGATGAGGACCGCGAGCGATTAATAAGATATCGTCCGCATAACCAATCGCATGATATCCCTTCTCACTGAGGAGTCTTAGCAGTTCATCCACTACCAGACACCAAAGTAAGGGCGATAGAACTCCTCCCTGAGGACATCCAGAATTAACTGTTCCTCGAAGGGTTGAGCTCCCTTTAGTTGTTAATAGGTTCCTGTTACCCAACATGTGACAGGTCCAGTCAACAATGGTTGTGGGAATACCATGAGAGATCATGGCTTCCTTTATAATCTCCGAGGAGGTATAATTGAAAGCTCCCTCTATATCCATGAAAACACCCACTGCGAAACCCTTATCCTGTAGCTGTCCATCTATTAAGTTAACAGCTCTGGCAAGGGCTGATTCTGTAGAACATCCCGTTCTATAGGCATGCTGATCTCTATGCAAAGGATTTTGCTTTAAGATCTCACTGCGGATGTATCTATCCACTAATCTTTCAACCAACTTCAGAATGAAAGATGTTAGGCTAATTGGACGAAAATCCTTTGGTGAGGTATATCCGTTCCTGCCAGCCTTTGGTATGAAGACGACTTTAGTGCCCCTCCACGCTTTTGGGACATATCCAAGAGTTAGACTTGCCCTGATAAGCCTTACCAACGGTCCGACCGCCTGATCCATTGCCCTTTGCAAAAGGACGGGGAAAACGCCGTCTGGTCCGGGAGACTTATAAGGGCTAAAGGATTCCACGGCCCACCTGACCTTCTCGGCAGTCACGATTCCATTAGCCAACTGTCTCCGCGGCCTATATTCAGCCTGCGGTAGTTTACTCAGAGGCCGAGAATCGGGACCGCCCTTCTCAGATCTAGAAAAGCCTGGGAAATGGGTCTGGACCAGGTGAGCCAAAGTCTCCTCGTCCGACTCGGCAAATCCTCCGTTAGGCAGTCTTAAGGTGCCTAAAATTGCATCTGGGTTTTTTGAAAGCAGTTTGTCTAACCGCGCTGCCTCTTTGCCCTTATCGATGCTGGAGCAGAAGGCAGTCCAGCTATCCTGTTGTGCCTTCCTTATTTCATTTCTATAGTTGTCCCTCATTTTTGCATATGTGGACCAACTGTCAGCCGTGCGGTATTTTTTAGCACGTTTAAATAACTTCCTGGTCTCTTTTCTGAGGTTTTCTAGCCTCTCATTCCACCAGTAGGTCTCTTTTGCCGAACGAACTTTCGTTGGTTTGCAGCTGTTCTCAAAAGCTGTTATTATGGCTGTTGTAAAAGTACCAGCCACCTCATCCAGGGTTTCATGATCTCTAATCCTGCCTGGTAATACAGAAAGTGTCTCCTTCAGCTCTGCGCTGTATTTAGCCCAATCCGTTTTCCTGGGATTCCGAATCCCACTTGGTTTCCGAAGGGACCACAGCGTCCAGCTCGAAGACTATCTGTAAATGATCAGAAAGTGAAGGTTCATTAGATACTCTCCATCTTCTTACCTTGTGTGCAATACTGCACGAGCAGAGGGTGATATCAATCACCTCCTCCCTGACAGCATTACTGAATGTCGGTACCTTACCCGTGTTTAGAATATCCAGTCCTGTTCCCAATAGATATTCCAATAGGTCCTGTCCCCTTTGGTTGTTCTTTGAGCTCCCCCACACCCTGTGTTGCGAGTTAGCATCACAGCCCAACAAAAGGGGCAGTCCCCTCTCTGCACAGTAATCCACCAATTTACATACCTCATTTGGAGGATTAACTTTGCTATCGTACGGAAAGTAAGCCGATCCAATGACCATCCTTCCGATACCCTCGAAGTCGGTCAATACCGCCATCAGGTCTCCAGTGCACAGGTCCAGCAAAGGTACAACATTAATGCCCTTCGTAAGGATGCACGCTCTTGGTTTGGTAGCCTTGGGATCCCTGTAAACATTAAAGCCAGCCCCCCCAAGTCCCCTAATAGCACCTCGAACTAACCATGGTTCCTGAATTAGTGATATGCCTGTGTGCATCCTTGTCATGCCCCTCATCAAAACTGCTGAGGCGCCTTTACTGTGATGCAAGTTAATTTGTTTAAGGGTAAGCTTACGGGCAGCCATTATGGTTGCTGTTCACTTGCCCCTTTTTCTTCAGACCCATCCTGACCAAGGCTAGCAACCCTAAAGGTTACCCGACCGAAGTCATAGAAGGGTCTGAAGTCGAGAGCAGCAAGAGCTCTCGCTTGACTCTCAGGGACCTGTATAACCAAGAGAAAGTTCCTCTCAGCCATACTAGCCGCCTGAGGTCCGTCAATATTGACATGGCGCCAAGTTGACGTTTTCAGTGAGGGGTTGTACGCCTCAAGAGTCTTAAAGACCACTTGCACGTCCTCCGGTTCACCCGGGATCCGCACCGTAGCCTTCAGCATCCTTTGGAGCACCTCCACCCCACTGACTTTTAATCGCGCTCCTTCCCAGGGCCTTAGCTCGGCCACGTTTTGTAAGCCAAGCTTTAGCCTCCGGGTTGGATGCGATGAAAATGAAGACTCCTCCTCTAAAGAAGGAGGCCTCAAACCTCGGCAGCCGGTCCGCCGGTTGCGAACGAGCGGCGTTAAAGCCCTCCTGAAAAGCCAAAATTGCTCCTCAGAAAGGACCTCCTCCGGGTAGCCGACGTCGGAGACCACCATCGTCAGAGGATTAGTCTTCTGTGCCAAAGTTAGCCCAGCCCCTCCACCATCTTTCCTGGTTTCGTGATGGACCGACTTTGGTCTTTTATGGTCCGACTTATCCGTCGGTGGGGAGTCCTTTTGGTCGTTTTTTCTTTTCGACCCGGTCTCGACCACTTTCGAAGAAGTGGGATCATTATTGCCGGCCTCTAGCCGTTGTTTCCTCAACCGTTTCTTTGCAGAACCGGTGAGGTTTTTCCTTTTTTTATTCTGGGGCCCTTCAGTCGAGCCAGATCCAACCTGCTCCATGACCGTTGGTCCGTCAGCCCGCAATGGGACCGTAGGGCCAGCCGATGGAGGCGGTTGGCTCACCACCTCGGGAACAGGGGCCGTCATGTCTTTAGCCTCCGAGGAGACCTCAGACGCAGCCGCCTCGTCTCCTTGGCGTGTGTCAATTTTTAGGTTCTTAAAATGAGATTCCATATAAGTCCCACGAGTAGCTAGGGAAAACAAAATGTCCACTCCTACAGAGCCCCGCATGTAGGAGTAAGGAGTCAAATTAGTACAGGGAGGTCTCCCGGTATCCCTGACCGCCGTTTGCGACACCACCATCCACAGCGCCCCGGACAGATCGACCGTCCACCAGCCAGAGCCCCAACCGGACCGATCCCCCGAGCTTTACGGGTTCACAGCCCGGCCAGTACAGCCCAGACCAACGTCCGGCCGATCCACCCGTGACACGCGGCGGCTTTGGTAACCCTGGTGCCATCCATCCATCGACACGTATCCGTACATCTTAGATTGGGGGCAGAGCTCGCGCTCAATACTCTAGTTCCTTTGCCACGGAAACCAGAGGGACCGTTTCTTAGTTAAGGCCCCGCAGGCAACAGTCTCCTCCGCTTCCAGTGGTGGTCATTACTTCCCACCAATGATCGCTTCCTCACCTTTCTACTCCCTCTGCTGCCCAGACGGTCCCTCCTTTACGGGGAGTGGGCCCTCACCGACAGACTACGAGAGAGAGAAAGGGGTCCAGAGACGTTGCCCGATTAGGCCCGTAAGCTTCTCCACCAACAACAAGGTCTTACGATCCCTAGGAGAAGATTTAAAAAAAAAAAAAATAATACTTCGCACTTTAAAAAAAAAAAAAAAAAAATGATATCGCTTAATATATTATCGCAGTCACATCAGTCTTTTAGTTTAATACTTAGAATTAATTAACAATATCTCAATATTCAATATTATAATGTAATTTTAAAAGTTAAATTTCTGACGATAAGATGTTATTTTTTCCTGAAAGATCGAAAGAAACTTTTCTTTTATTTGTATACGTACGTAAAATTAATGGTCTAGACCTAGACATTAAACACACCTGGTACATCCGTTGAAGTTGAAGGCAATTCTGAACGCGCTTCGCTTGCAAGCTCAACAGAATCATAATTGTCACTGAGAGCAAAATATGCGGGCTTTAAATTTTCAACTGAAATTTGTTTATTGGTACCATTAAGCTCTACCTCAAAAACTCTGTCCGAAATTCGTTTAATAATTTTATGAGGACCTGAGTATGGACATTCTAAAGCTTTCTTAATTGTAACAACTTTGACAAATACATGAGAACAATTAAATAATTTTTTGAAAAAGAATATTTTTCTTTTGTGCCTATGCTCAACCGGCACTGGTTTAACCAATTTCATGTGTTCCCGAAATTCTTCCACGAAGATTTGTCGATTAGCGGAAAAATCTTCTGGAATAATAAATTCGCCCGGTATTCTGAGGGTGGTACCGTAGAGGTATTCGGCTGGCGATGCCCCCGAATCCAAAACTTTGTTTCTAAGTCCCAACATGACTGTGGAAAGAGAATGGATCCACTTAGAATTATTATGGCACATAATCGCAGCTTTAAGAGTGCGTTTCCAACGTTCAACAAACCCGTCAGCAGCGGGGTGGTAAGGTGTTGTTCTTATTCTATTGCAACCTGAAAGATTCAACAAGGCAGAAAAAAGTTTCGACTCGAACTGGCTGCCCTGGTCTGTTGAGAGAGTCTCAGGCGAGCCATAACGAGATATCCAACAATCGAAAAAAGCACGGCAAACCGTCGTCGCTTCAATATTTTTTAACGGAATAGCTTCCGGCCAACGAGAAAATCTATCGATTAAAGTAAAACAATACTTAAATCCTTTACATTCCGGCAGTGGACCGATGATGTCCATGTGGACGTGACGGAAACGACTATCCGGAGCAACAAATTGTGAAGGAAGCAGTATGTTATGTCGCGAGACTTTAGCTCGTTGACAATGAAGACAAGATTGACACCATTCTTTTATGTCTTTGTTCATGCAAGGCCAGACATATCTTTTTTGGATTAACCTATTAGTGAGCTTTCCACCAGGATGAGCAGCATTATGGAGAAGATGAAAAATTCGAGTTCGCATAGAACTAGGAATATAGGGACGAAGATTGTCACCTGACACATCACAAATCAATGAAATGTTATTCCAATCGAATCTTTTAAATTTAAGAGAACTATTAATATTATTAGAAATTGATTTTAACTCTTCGTCGTCGATTTGAGCTTTCGAAAGCTCATTAAGATCGATTTCCGTGGGAAAACTAATCGTATCTGCGCGAGATAAAGAGTCAGCTACTACATTATTTTCACCTGGAAGGTATTCGATATTATTTGTGAATTGAGACAGAAATGAAAGCTGCCTTTGTTGTCTGGGTGAAGCTTTTTCCGTACTTTTCTGCAAGGCATAAACCAAAGGCTTATGATCTGTGCAGACCTTAAATTCATGACCTTCCAGAAAATAACGGAAATATTTTACGGATTCATAAATGGCAGTCAACTCGCGATCATATGCGCTATATTATGTTTGTGCCGGATTAAACTTCCTCGAGAAAAAGGCTAAAGGACGGCAGGATCCATCCAAATATTGCTCTAGGGCTGCTCTCATCCCCAAGTCCGAAGCATCTGTTACAAGACGTGTAGGAGCTTCAGGGGACGGAAAGGCAAGAAGAGTGGCCTGAGCAAGAGCTTCCTTTAGTGCAATGAAGGCATTATCCGCGACTGGAGTCCAATTTACCTCACGCTTATCGTTTTTCCGAGTGTCGTTTAAGAAGGCGTTCAAGGGTCGCTGGATTTGGGCGGCATAAGGAATGTAACGACGATAGAAGTTTATTAAACCGATAAAACGTCTCAATTTATTAATAGTGTTCGGTTTTTCGAATTCCCTAACCGCTTTGACTTTTTCCGCTGTAGGGCGAGAACCGTTTTGATCAATGTGATGGCCTAAAAACTCGATTTCTGACTGTCCAAAAATACATTTGTCCAAATTGAGGCTTAAAGAGTATAATTTCAATCTAGCAAAAACAATATCGAGATGACTCTCATGCTCCTTTATATCGCGGGATGCGATGAGAATATAATCCAGATAAACGAATATAAAATCCAAATCCCCTAAGGCCTTAAACATATATCTTTGGAAAGTTTGACCTGCATTCCGCAAGCCAAATGGCATGCGCAGGAACTCAAACAGTCCAAAGGGGGTAGTTACCGCCGTTTTAGGTACGTCATCGGGGAATACAGGGATTTGGTGGTACGCCGCGTGTAAGTCTAGTTTAGAAAAAAATTTTTTATCACGAAGATTAATAGAAAAATCATGGAGAAAAGGTATTGAAAATCTATCCGGGATGGTAACCGTATTTAAAAGTCTGTAGTCACCACAAACTCTCCACTGACCATCTGATTTCAGGACCATGTGCATAGGAGATGCGTGACAGTCACTAGAGGGTCGACATTTACCCGATTCGACCATGGATTTAAAGTGTGCTTTGGCCGCAACCAACTTGTCCGGAGGAAGTCTACGTGGACGTTGCGCGACCGAAGGACCATTTGTCACTATGTGATGAAATATACCATGCGTGAAAGGTTCATCATTATCTCCCGGATAAATAATTTCAGGATATTTAGAAAGAATATGGTAAAAAGGAATTGAATCGTCAATGGCTCTAATACCTGATATAGAAGCGATTTTAATTTTACCTTTACATTTGCTTCTAGACGATAAATCCGTAAGTCGACGATTCTTGAGATCAACCGATAATCCGAAGTGCTTTAAAAAATCGGCACCGATAATGGGATAAGGCACTGAGGCTATGCAAAAATTCCATGGAAATTTACGGCCAAGGGACAAATCTATAGATAACGTGCGCTTACCAAATGTATTTATCTGCGAATTGTTTGCAGCATAAATGACATAATTGGAAGGGTTAATTTTGTCTTGGGAATTTGCAGGAATTATTGAAAGATCCGACCCGGTGTCTATGAAGAATGTCAATCCTGAAATACGATCGTTAATGTGTAAACGTTTTGAAGTAATTGTGTTATTTATTGTATTAACTACACGCGGCTCATTTAGTTTCCCGAAGATGTTACTGGTTGCATAATGCAAGGTGGTATGCATTTATTAGCATTTCTTCCAAATTTGTTATGATAAAAACATAAATTGTTATTGTTGTTTTCATTATTTCTCCGGCTGTTATTACCATTATTCCAATTCTTATTTCTGAAATTCGAATTATTTCTGTTATTAAAATTCCTGTTGTTTGATTTACTTCTATCTCTTTTTTGATCGAATCCTGAGCGTTGATTAGAACGGAATCTATTCTGTGCGGAAATTGCGTCGACTTTGGCGGTTAAGTCTTCGATTTTTTTAGTAATTCATCGTTAGAATTTTGTGAAACTACAGAAGTACACGAAGAATTCTGACCCGCCACTTCGACAAAACGATCGGCTAATTCCGCTAATTTTTTTAATTCGGTGACTTCACTTAACGCTAGTGCTGATCTACAGTTGCTTGGTAATTTATCAAGAAAAACTGTCTTTATTACCTCATCGCTACATTTATCCTGACTAAGGTTTCGAATGCGGCTAAGTATAAGAGAAGGCTTTTCTTTACCGGACAATTCGCCTTTTAATAACTGTCTGAGACGCGCTTCTGAAGAAACCGAAAAGGTAGAAATAAGCCGTTGCTTTATTTGCTGATATAAATCGGGAGGAGAAGCCTCGAGAGTGATAATGTCGCTGATAGTCATAATAGTCTCGAAATCCAATGCAGCCAGTACTGCGCCGGCCTGGGTTTTTTCCGCTCGAACCCCGGCATAATCGAATAGTAATTCTATTTCCGCGAACCAAACTATAGGTTTTTTATGATAAAACCCTGGTAACTTGAGTATTTGTCTGAATCTGTCCACTGTTCTATGATTGTTTTCGGGGAGATCGCCAACGACGTTCTCTTCCTCCCCGGTACCATAATCTGTCATGTAATCGTCGCTATTGACATTATTTGCCATTTTACTAAGTATTCAGTTGAGCAAGGCAAAGAAAAATTTGAAAAATATAATTATACTAGTAAATTAATCAAGTTTAAATTTTACTAAGATAAAACTAAATAATATTGTTTTGATCAATATCTACCTTTTGACAGAATAATTATATTAAATGTAAATGACAAAAGCGCAAAATAAATTTTTAATATTTAGAAAGATGAAATTTAATTTTTCTAAATTGTGTGCAATCCGCATTTAGTGCGTCCAATGACAAGACGATAAAAAAAGTAAGTAAAATATTACTAATTTTATAATAAAAATACGAGGTGTAAATGCAGGGTGTTGCAGGTGTCTCCAATGCCCCGGTCAAATGACGATACAAAACCACAATACAAAAAGACAAGTTGTCAACAATTTAAAATCGATGGACGATAATGTAAAAAAAATAAAATAAATAGTCCCTAATAATTAACACACACAGGGTAATATTTTTTATTTTGTAAAAAAAATAAAAAAAAATTGAAAATAAAATTTTTAAAAAAATGAAAAAAATTTTTAAAAAAAGGTAGAAAAATCAATAATACAATTATTACGAATGTGAATTAAATAAAAATTAAAATTGACTAAATTGTTTTTAGACGCGACGAATCGAAGTTGGTCGGGAACCACTGTTTCTATTACTTACAAATATATTTTCCCGACAATCTTTACGTCCTTCGAGTCCTTGGTGTGTTGATTTTGAATTGTCCTCGATTACTTCAATTCTTTATAGACATCAGTTGGAGCATGACCGTGTCCACAGCGTTGACCTCTCATTCACCTTCTCTCTGATGATGCTTCCTCGAAGTCTCGAACACGGTGGCCAACAGAAAATTTAAAAATTTAAGGAAGGCAAACTGTTATTACAGCAGGTAAAATGAAGCGAAACATACCTGTTAGCATGGGCTCAGAGTAGACTGCCCAGGCGCTGTTTCCCAAAGCAAAAAAAAATATGTTGTCTCAGGAACAAAGCTCGAACTGATGTACTTTTTCCTTTTTTTCAGGTGGGAACTATTATTCGTCCGTATGAAGAAGATAATTCAAGAGGTGGTTTTAAGGAAAAATAATCCTTGACAGGAAGGACCTTGTAATATTGCGGAAAGCTTCCTGTTATCGTCCTCGGTTCTGGGACCAACTGTAAAAATTTTGTAGAGTGAATAAAAGTATTTTAAGAATAAAATTTTGAGGAAAAGACTTTTTGAAGTGAGTGATAATGTAAGGAAAGTGTTTTCAATGATAGGACAAGAAGATAAGGTTGGAAAAATGTGCTGCTGACGGCTCCATTTTGGCGTCCGTTGGCTGTCCATTTAGCACGTGCTTGGAAAAAATTTTCCGTTTTCCTCAGTAAACTCCATTTTTTTGAAAATTTTTTGCACGACACACTTCCTTGATTTTTTTACAAAATGTTTATTATCACTTTCGTCGCTTTTCATTTAAGATGCACGAATTATACACTGATTGTATTTTCGTGCATGTGCTAGTCGGGGTCACCACTATAGGATTTTGGCGTTAATATTTAAAAGATATTTATATAGAAAGATAACCAGAAGGTTTCCCATAATATTTTGCGTGTTATAAAAAGTTTGAAATGACTAGACACAATTATATTATATATTTCATTAAGATTTATTCTTTCAAGTATAAATGGATTTTCACTCAGCGTGGTCCCGTACGCAACTGAACATATCTAAACTCTCAACTTATAACTTTCTCTCTTTACGCATGAGAGAAAAGAATCGTCGTGCGCTGGACGCTCTGTCCTTTTCTGAGCAAGAGAGAACATCTTGTATCTTGAGAGAGAATATTACAGAATTCAAATTTACCACACTGCGATCCCCACAAATCTCTACACTGTGGCGTCATCTAGCAACAAGTTGCGGTACTACAAGTAATATATCTTCAAACAAGTTATTCATATAATTAAGTTTGAACTTCACCGGAAGTTCGTTTAATCTTTCATTTTGTGTCGTATCCAAAAGTCAAGTTCCGAGTCAATGAAAATTTTACGTACTTTTTTCCGTGTAAATGTTAAAATAGTTAATATTAAAAAATATTGAATAATGGAAAATTTTGGAAACTAATTAAAATTTTGTCAAGAACTGTATTACAATTTTTAATAATAATTTTTTTGAGAATTTTATTATTTATGTCTATCCATACTATTGTCTATCCATACTATTATTTTATGAAAAACAAATAGTGCTAATATATATTGGTCTTCAAGAATTGACTTTCAAAAAAATATTTTTTATTTTGTGTTTCTCACAAAACAGAATGTTATTTCAAAAAAATTTGAAAAAATTGAAAGTTCTACATCTTATCCTGTACTAAAAGATCCCCAAGTTTAAAAATTAAAAAAAAATTGTGCAAAAGCTAGATAAAATTTTGAGTGATTTTCAGGATATTGTTGATATTGTTTGATTTGCTTAAAATTTTCAGGAAATTTTTTCTTCAAACGTCGCATACTTTATAAAACTGAACAAATGAATTTTGGTTAAAATTGAAAAAAACACTGTTGCCCATACTAGTACTATAATAATTCTAGGACTTTGTTATATTTTCAAATAAAAAGTATATGATACAGTTTTGTATTTTTGTCTTATCCAAAGGTCAAGCACTTTTAAGGAAGGAAGAATAAAAAGAAATGAAATAAAAAAAAGAAGAAAAGATGTTTGTATATATTTTTGTGGATTGCAAATTTTAATTTACGACATTAAAATTATTTACATTTTCAGAAAATAAAGGAAAAAATTTTATTAAAAAAATGTTTTGTTATATTTGTTTACGAATTTCTTTACACGGAGAAAAATGGAGTATGTAACTAACTATCTGGAGGGACAAACAGACCATATTTAAGGTTCAGTTTTTCGTAACCATCTCGGAGGGATACATAGACTCTCCGATGATCAATTTAACTAACTCGAAGAAAAAACTTAACTATCCAGAGTTCAGGCTTGACACTCAAAACCTTACCTTCTAAGTTGGACTATCTAGTTTTCTCAGTGTAGTCGTAAAAATCAGTCTGCATTGTTACTGTTTTTCTGAATTACGTCTGAAAAGGATCTGGTGTCATTCGAAACTACATTTTTAACTGGGCTCATCGATTTATTTAAATCACGATTAATGGGATCTACACTGTCATCTAATTTTTCACTTTCACACTTATGAATTTTATCAAATCACAACTCTGAAGCCTCTATTATTTCACAAACTACTTCTTTTCCTTTAGACCACTGATTTTTTTTCTTTTTCCATAAAATACTTGAAGTTCTCGAAATTGCATTCTAACTTGTCAAGCTTAACATTGACTTTACAAAACTCCTTTTTTAATAACACATTTTACATAGAATTTAAACTTATAAGATCTTGCACTTCCGTGATAAATTCGAAACCGTTCGCATCCATTATTGTCTCTTTTTTGTCACTACTATGATCACCATTCGGAAGCACATTGTCTTTGTTGTTGTCCTTATCATTAGTATTATCAACTTTTTCAGTTCTATTGTTAACAGCATGGCCCTTTTTTGTTTACTGTCGAATGTGCTACTTTGTTGTCTTTCGTCGCATCTATACTAATAAATTGAAATAAATCTCTATCTTTATTGCCGCCATTGCTCTGTTGCTTTTTCGGTCGCCCGACGCCACGTTTGTTTTCCGCCATTGCAACCTAACCTTACATTTACAAACGTGCACACAAAATAATTAAGTTTATGACTTTGTTTCTCTCCTTATTAATCAAATTATTGCTCACAATCAACACAACACTTTTAAACTCACAATAATTAGTTTTCTGATTAAAATATGTGTTTTTAACACTTTAAATTTGCTAAATTGCTCGGACTGACGCGAAACATTACTTACACGAATGCGCCACCTATCCCTTTTTCCTCCATTATTAATTATTTGCCTACTATTATTATTATAAATTATATTTTTTAATTGACATTTTACTTTACATTGTTAATATTTAACAATAAAAAAGTTTAAATTAAAATTAAAAAATTATAGGGTCATTTGGGGTAAATGTAAACAGTAGATGTTTCAGCAAAATTTACAAATTTAAAAATAAGTACGACGCCAATATATTTACCTTAGCTTACCTACAAGATGTTCTGAGTATTGCCAATATTTTATTTTGACAATTGGCAATGCCACCTAGATAGCACGACTTATTGCTGTAAAGCTACTGTCAGGAAATCTGTAGATGTTATAATGTTTAGGGAGCGTTCACAAATGATGTCACGCAATTTTTTGATATTTTTTACCCCCCCCCTTCCCCCCTGTTACGCAATTTTTGCAATTTCACATGAGAAAAATACATTGTGTCACGTTTAAAAGAGACCCCCCTACCCCCAAAAGCGTGACATCATTTGTGAACGCTCCCTTACCACATAAGTCTGTTGTACACATAAGTTAGTCTAAAATGGCTTTGTTTTTTATAAATCTTCGTAGATAAATTCTCTATCGATCTCTCGAGCCCGATTTTCGAATTTTAATTTTTAAACAATTTTTTAATAGCAGTAAGTATAAAAAAATCATGAAATTTTATAAATATTTTTCTTTACCTTAATTAATTAAGAAAAATTATCAAAAAACATTTTAAAATAAAGTTCGAGTGTTTCTGATGTAGAAAAAAAGTATCACAATTTATTAAACTGTTTAAACAATTAATTGTTCTTACTTTTTTCATAAAATGTATTTAGGGCTAGAAATTTCTAGTTTTTTCTCAATTGTGCAATTTTTTATAAGTAAAACATCTACTAATGATAAAAAATGTTAATTAATTAAACATTGTTCGGACAGTTAATTGTTCTTACTTTTTTCATAATTTGTACTTAGGGATAGAAATTTCTAATTTTTTTCTGTATTATGCATTTTTTGTAACAAAAACATTCAAGTATGAAAAGAACTAAAAATTAAATAATTAAATTTAAAATTCGCGCATGCGTAAACTGTTAACATGTGCAGTCGTTAACCAGTGATTTTATTGTCTTTTTATTGCTATATAAGTTTTCAAATCTTGCTCTTTCTGTGATTTCAACTGTTTATAGTGGCCCGACTCTGAAATTGACTAAAATATATTTATTCATATTGAATTGTTTTGAACTTAATCCCTCGTGACTTGTGTTGCATGGTTCCCAACCTACATTTGTTTGTCTGTACACGCGTTAAATAGTAAAATCTCTACACCAAATTACACATGCTTGCGATGCAAAACTTCCTTAAAAACACCAACTTTCTGTGTTGGTTATAAAGCAGCATTTCATTCTTCATGTGTTGGAGAAACACTCCCAAATGAATCTTTTGCAAGGTGTTGTAGGCTTTGCTCTGTCTCTCGTAATGCACTAACACAGACATCTCCTTCTAATGACACCGAGACAACCAACGATTCAACTCCTTTTACTGCCGGCATTGTGGAGAAAATCATTCATTCTGCGATTCAAAGACTAAGAATGAAATTAGATATAAACTCTTAATTGGACAACGCTATATCGCGCATTGACATTGCCGAAAAAAGTTCAAACTCTTGATAATGTTGTTACACTGCTCCAAGGTAATTTTGAATTGCTAAACACACGTCTTATCGGGTGCATGCAGACAATGCTCATGTTTGTATTAAAGAGTTTGAGAACAGAACACAGGCCGACCAAAAACCAAGACCCGTAAAACGTATCTGCGACTCGGAAGTTATTGACAACCAAATCCATCAATCATTTTGGACATTAAAAAACCGTCCAGTGCATCACAAGATTCTGGACAGCCTCTGGATGACCCACGACCGTACAAAAATTCAAGTCGAAGAATTGAAGGCCAAGAAAATCAAAACGGAAAGTCGACGTCAGAAGTTGTCTATCAAAATGTGAGGGGGATTTGAACAAAATAACAAGACCTGCGTCTGTCTGTTCAGTCAGCTGATTATGAATGTATCGCTCTCACGGAAACATGACTAACTGATTTCATCGACACTCAAGAACTTGCCTGCGAAAATTATAATGTTTTTAGATTTGACAGAAACTCTACAAGAAGTGATTGTTCTGGTGACGGCGGAGTTTTGATTGCTGTTAAGAAGTGTTTGAATACTGTTCTGATGCGGTTGAAATTTTTTACTCTTGTATTAAGGAAGCTCTTGATTTGTATGTTCCACGTAAAATAAGTCGAAGTTCCAAGTATCAGCCTTGGTTTACATCTGATTTAAAAAAAACTTATACTCAAAAAGAAAATTGCTCACACAAAATATAAGCGATCGCATTCCTAGTCCTCCTAGTCATGTATATTTCGAGAATGATACGGCAACTGGAAATGTAAATATAGCAAATTTGTTTGCCAAAAATTTTAGTTCGGTTTATCTTAGTCGTAATATTACTAATTTTATTCCAAATTACAAATTTAGCGACACTGTTGACATTGGCTATGTAACTTTTAGTGAAATTAATATTATTAAGAAAATACAGGGTCTTGATGTAAATAAGGGATCTGGAGCGGATAAAATACCTCCTCTTCTTGTAAAGTCGTGTTGTTTTTCATTTGTTAAACCTTTGTTTATTTTATTTAATAGATCAATTATTGATGGTACATTTCTTCATAAGTGGAAGAAAGGAATAATGGTTCCCATTCATAAATCCAGGTCGGAAAATGATGTGAAAAATTATAGGCCTTCTGTTTCGAATATAATAATTGACAGCATGGCTTTGTAAAGGAAAGATCCATCAATACTAATCTGTCCATATTCTTGGACGACGTTGTTGATGCCCAGAATCAGAGAAACAAGTTAATGTAATATATACGGATTTTGCTAAAGCTTTCGACAGGGTTGATCACGACGTTCTAATGGCGAAGCTTACTGACATAGATGTCCATGGCGACTTTTTAAATCTGATTGCTGATTATCTTCGGGAAAGACTCCATGTTGTTCGCGTTAATTATGAGTTTTCGGATGATTTTGTTGCTGTCTCTGGAGTGTCTCAGGGCTCCGTTTTGGGTCCATTGTTGTTTAATGTCCACATCAATGACATTTGTACTGTTCTCGGTGATTGCTCTTTTTTCTTATACGCGGACGACCTTAAAATTTATAGGGCTATTCACGTTCATGAGGATTTTGAAATGCTACAGTTGAGCATGCAGGGTATTTCGACTTGGTGTGAAGAAAACAATTTCAACTTAAATGTGAACAAATGATCAGTCTTATCAGTCTCACGAAAAAAACTTATTGTTAGACATATATACTTAATCGGGAGCATACTGCTCTCCAGGGTCAGTACAATTCGTGACCTTGGCGCTATATTTAATGAGACTCTAACGTTCAATGACCATGTATTAATTATCATAAGTAAGGCACTCAGCGTCCTTGGCTTCGTCACTAGAAATGTTAAGTTTTTAAAAGACCCATTGGTTCTCAAAGTATTGGACTTTTCCCTTGTAAGACCTATTTTGGAATTTGCATCGTTGGTTTAGTTTCGATTCTATGACTTGCATATTGTATGCATTGAGCGAGTGCAAAATCGTTTTCTTCGCTTCGTTGCTTTCTACTAGATTATGATAGTAATAGTCATGATTACGCTATCATTAGAACTACCTTAAATGTAGCAAAAATTTCCCTACACTTTTTATATTCTAATTTGGTTTTCTTTTACAAAATTTTACATTATCGTTTAAATTGTTTACAAATTACTTCTAAAATAAACCTTTTTGTACCACCCATTAAGCTTCGATCGCACAACTTATTTCGCGTATTATTTCATAAAACAAATTATAGAAAAAATTCCGTCTTCAGTCGTATGAGCAGCGAAGCGTAATATATATATATATATATATATATATATATATATATATATATATATATATATATATATATATATATATATATATATATATATATATATAATGAAAATGATTTTTTTATCAGAATGAAAATGTCTACACTTTTAAATTGCGCAATTTAATACTAAAAACAAATTAATATATTTAACAGCACTGCCGACAGATATTTAAAACTATGTTCAATTATTCTCAAGGGCATATGCCCGTATATGTGTACCAAATAAATATTTAATTTTTATTTGATTAATAATAATAATTTGTTAAATTTTACACTTTATTGTACTTAAAAATAGAAATTCCAAGTTTTTCTCAATTATGTAATTTCTTGTAATTTAAACACTTTAGTTGAATAGAAAATAAAAAAATTATTATTATTGTTAATTTCAATTTATGGTGTTTTGAATTAGTCGCTTTTAATTTATTCTTTATTTTGTACATTCTTATATGTAAAAGAACTAAAATCACATTTAAAAAAGCGCGTCTTTTATGTTTAACTTCTGATAATATTAACAAAATTTATTGTTCAAACAATGTTTAATTAAATAATTTTTTATTATTAGCAGATATTGTACTTACGATTATGCTTTACCAAACAGCCCTTTTAAGGGCTACAAGATTACAAAAAATTAGAGGTTCTAGCCCTAAGTTCAATTAATGAAAAAAATAACAACAATTAATGGCTTGAACAGTGTTTAATTAATTTATTTTTTATCATTAGTAGATGTTTTAGTTTTGAAAAATTGCACAATTGTGAAAAAACTAGAAACTTCTAGCCCTAAGTTCAGTTAATGAAAAAAATAACAAAAATCAATTACTTAAACAGTGTTTAATTAATTTATTTTTATCATTAGTAGATGTTTTACTTTTGAAAAATTGCACAATTGCGAAAAAACTAGAAATTTCTAGCCCTAAGTTCAGTGAATGAAAAAAATAACAATTAATTGTTTAAGCAAAGTATAATTGATTTGTTTTTATCATTAGTAGATGTTTTACTTATGAAAAGTTGGTTTAATATTGGTAACCAAGAAATAACCATTCATTAATTTAATTTTAAAACACTGGAAAATAATTGGTTATTAATATTTTTCTTATCTTTGTTGTCAATGAACAACCAAGACTTGTAAAGTCCGGTATTTGCCTCGGATGTAAATAAATTGTTCTAGATCCACAATGAAGTTTTAATACAGATTCACGGGATTGTTCTGATATAGTAAAATTATCTAGAAACTTGATGATCGTAGCGTTACATTTCTAGACAGTTTCTATAACATTTCACAGTACCGGAACTATACAGTAAATAGTAAAACTATACCGTTACGTTGCAGATACGTGACAAATTTCCCCAGGGGAAGCTTACAAGTAAAAGTTGTGGTAAGCTTACATGTAAAGGTTAAGGTAAGCTTACATGTAAAAGTTGAGGTAAGCTTACATGTAAAAGTTGAGATAAGCTTACAAGTAATAGTTAATGTAAGCCCCAAATTTGTTTTCAAAATTTGCTGCAGAATGTTAGGTTTCCAATAAAGAGAAGGGCAACAAACTTAATTTTTTTATTTAATATTTATTAATTAATGACGTTACAAATTATTTTGTTAATATTGACCATAATAGGTAAACTTACTACAACCTTACAACTTGATAATAACCTTCTAACAGCCTTACCTCAACTTTTATATGTAAGCTTACATCAACCATTACTTGTAAGCTTACCTCAACTTTTACATGTAAGCTTACGTCAACCTTTACTTGTGAGCTTACTACAACTTTTACTTGTAAGCTTACGTCAACCTTTACTTGTAAGCTTACCTCAACTTTTACATGTAGAGATAGTAAGAGAGTGCTACTGCTAAATATACCTCTCCAGGAGTGTACTTAAGGCGTTATAGGATGTAATGTAAAGGGAGGGACACACATCCATGTTGGAATGCAAATGGTACACGTAGAGAAATGATTTATTTAAATTAAATAAAATTTATTTGAAAGAAATAAAAAAGGATATTTGTCAAAGAAACAACTAAACTTTTATTTAGCTTAAATAATATTTTTTATTTGAATTACTATATTTCGTTTAAATATCCATTTTTATTTCAATGAAAAAAATTTTTATATTTCCTTCAAATATATTTTATATTTAGAATAAATAAAAAAAAATTTCACTTTAATGAATCCTGTAAGCATTCTAAAATAATAAAATTCACTTATAACCTTCAAATAAACTTAACAATCACAATCATTAATGAAACTTCTAATATTCATTAAAATAAATGTATATTTTTATACACCCTAAAAAAATTAATCTTGATTTGATGTAGATTCCTCTAAACTGAATGCATATTTTCCTCTTATACACCTAAAGAAATGATTTATTCGAATTAAATAAAATTTATTTGAAACAAATAAAAAAGGATATTTGTCACAGAACCAACTAAACTTTTATTTAGCTCAAATAATATTTTTTATTTGAATTAATATATTTTGTATAAATATCCATTTTTATCTGAATAAAAAAAAATTGTATTATATTTAGAAAAAATAATAAAAAATTTCATTTTAATAAATCTGAAATACTAAAATTCACTTCTAACCTTTAAATAAATTTAACAATCACAATCATTAATAAAACTTCTAATATACATTAAAATAAATGTATATTTTTATAAGAATATTTGTTAAATAAACTCAGATCTTCTTAATCATTTTACTTTCCTTTTTGACTTCATATGTAAAAGTCCACTGCAGATTTTTCTCACGAAATCTCAAATAAGACACTAAAATCTAAATGAAATCACATAAAAATCTGATACTTTGTACTAATTAATATTTTCACTTAATAAAAATGCTGTACTTAAATTAATTAAATTTGTTAACTATTCATAATGAATAAATTTCTTATACTTATACGCGTTAAACTGTTAAAAGCAAAACATCTGATTGTTTTACTATAGTAATAGAATATGCGCAGGCGTTTATTTATAAGTCAAACAAACATTGGTTTGAATCAAATGTATTTTTTATTTGCTACAAATATACTGTTTCCTAAATTGCAAATATATTTCTTTATTTTAGATTAATAAGTGCATTTATTTGATATAAATATTTGTTAATTTATTTTAAATAAAATATCTATTTGCAACAAATAAATTGTTCTTAAATATACACTTTTAGTTAAAATATATAACTTTTTTCTCTGGGTGTACTGCGTATGAAAAAAGTAAGTTTGAACCGCAAATTTCATGGCGGTAACATATAATCTGCACAGTTCCTCATCACTTGAAAGTAAATGCGATTATTCTCTCGTTTAATTTCAAGTAATGGGGCAAGATTACTTCTTTCAAGACATGGTGAGGTCGTTTAATGCTTTTTATATTCCTTTTTCATTACACGGTCATGAAATGAATAAACTTCGCGGATCTTAAACGTCAAATGCGAAAAATAAGCAAATGGAAACCCAGTGACCCGCTTTTAATCTTATTAAATTATGTATGGTGCGAGTCATAGAAGCAACCGAATAAATTTTGAATTGCAAAGCTTGTAATTTTTGTTAAGAAGAAAATAGAAGAAAAAAATCCAACTGATACCTTATTTTGGTTTATCTTCTATCGGAAACATTTTAGAATTCTATTTTTCAATTTTTTTTTGTTATATGAGAATAAAATGTTTCAATTAAGTTATAAAAGTGTTTCATCTCTTATTATTTAATAATATAAAATGTTAATTTTCTTACAGAGAAAATATAATTAAGATATCATTTTAATACAAAATAATAATTTTTGCACTAACAATTTTTGTTATTTTTTAAATTTAAAGTATGTACATTTTTTATCCAAACTCCACACCCAGAGAAATGATATATTTGTCTCAGAACCAACTAGACTTTTTATTTGTTCAAATAAATTTTATTTCGTTTAAATAAAATGTTATTTGATATTAAATTTATTAATATTAAAGTTCTAGAATTACTACAAAAATTCTATTGTTTTTTTAAAAATTAAAAAAAATTTCGGCGGATGCAGTATTTTATCCACGCTAGAAAATAGTAATTTTATAATAAAATTTAAATTTCAAAGAACTACTAAAATTTTACTAATACTTACTCTTAATTATATAAAATAAACATATAAATTCTAATTATTCTTAATTTAGCTCCATAATTTAATTTTTTTACCCCTGAAACTGATAAATCGAAAGACGTAAATGAATTGACGATTATAACTATAAGATAAAATCTTGCAGTAAAAAGTTTTGTTGATCAAGTAAATAATATATTTTGCCGTGAATTGTGAATATTGCTGCTTTTCATGGAAATTTAAAATAAAATGATGTAATAAAGATATAGTCTCAGTGAATTTTGGAACTTTTTTTGTGAAAATTAAAGAGATAATAATTTTATATCAAAATCTTTAAACATTAACGGATAATTAAGTCGTTGATGGTGTCGAAATTATGTCCTTTTTATTGGACACGCGAATAACGAACGTTCAAGCAAATGTGAATCAATTGATATTCTTATCCACCTGCTCTCTCTCTCTCTCTCTGCGTCTCAACTTGATACGTGTAAATTTCGGGCATTCGCCTTATTCGCATCACCGAGCTGATCGATGTAAAATTATATTTACGTTTAAAAGCTACTTCATGTCTCATTATTGTCATTTCCCTTTATGGAAGATATAAAATCATGAAGGAGAAAGCACAAGAAGATGAAGACAAATGAGAGTAAATTTAAAAAATTTCGGTCTTTTTACTCATTATGTAGTATATTATAAAATAATAACTAAACGAACATAAGCACACAAAAAAATAAAAATTTCGTGATCTAGAGGACTACGTTTTTGGGGTCACTGAAACTGAATATAGAAATGAAAATATTTTTAATAAACCATTTTTTCTCTACATCCAGAGAAAAAAGTTACATATTTTAACTAAAAGTGTATATTTAAAAAAAATTATTTGTTGCAAATAGATATTTTATTTAAAATAAATTAACAAATATTTATATCAAATAAATGCACTTATTAATCTAAAATAAAGAAATATATTTGCAATTTAGGAAACAGTATATTTGTAGCAAATAAAAAATACATTTGATTCAAACCAATGTTTGTTTGACTTATAAATAAACGCCTGCGCATATTCTATTACTATAGTAAAACAATCAGATGTTTTGCTTTTAACAGTTTAACGCGTATAAGTATAAGAAATTTATTCATTATGAATAGTTAACAAATTTAATTAATTTAAGTACAGCATTTTTATTAAGTGAAAATATTAATTACCCAGGCGCGAAAGACCAATGCTGACGATGGGTTGGAGCTTGATTGAGCCTTGATCACCCAGCGTGGGTAACCCAAAGTTGAAGCAGTCTTTAAAACACTGGCACTCAATGTTGGTTCAACATTGGAGACCAATGTTTGTCCCATGCTCGATTCAAGACTCGTTCAATCTTCGTGTGTGAAGCTTGAATATCCAATCTTTATTCAAGCTTCAATCAACCATGATGCAATATTCAGTTTATTTATTACCGTATGCACTAAACAATATATTGTTCATCAATCATATTTAAATAATATAAAAAATTATCTAAATTAATAAATAATTATTAAATATTAAATAAGTTATTAATATTAATATATTTATATTTATTTACTATAATATTTAGAAATATATACTATAATTATAATATTAAGATATAAATGGTAAATAAATATTGATTATTATTTAGTTTATAATATTTACATTAATGATATTATATTATAAATAAAGTTAAATCTTATATTATTTTTTTCTTGCACAGTGTCGAATTATTATTTACAAATTTCAAGAGTTTCTCTTTCATTTGTGCAAAAAATTTTTAGTGATCAAAATCACCCAGTGTAAAAATTGTTCATTAGGGTGTACACCGAGAGAAAAAAAAGTTGTAACTGCTTTCTTTTGAGTCGTCATGCTAATTTTATGAAATCAAGTAGAAATAACCGGAGAGCCAGGCCGTTTTGACTTGGCTCTCCAGTTTTCGTTAGTCAATTTACTACAGATATCAATCCAGCCATTGACATTACTTGAGTCAGCCAGGCCAAAACTACCTGGCTGTCAAATTGTGCTGACTTGGGTATCAGAGGTTATGTTAATGCCTGTGTCGGTCAAGTAGTTTTAACCGGGGTCTCCGGTTGATATAACCTAGTTTTTTTCTCCGTGTAATAAATATTTATACCAAGTATTTTTACACTAGGATTAACCGTTCAGTAAATATTATCAAAATAATATTTGTTGTCAAACGCCTGTGACCTTGCGACTCAGCGTAGTCAACTCAACACATACGTTAAACTCTTGAGTTGGCATCGCTGAGTCGCAAGGTCACACGCGTTTGACAAAAAAATATTATTTTGATAATATTTACTAAAGAGTTAATCCTAGTGTAATAATACTTGGCATAAATATTTATTACACCCTAATGAACAATTTTTACACTGTAAGTTTTTGATCACTGAAAATTTTTTGCACAAATGAAACTCTTGATATTTAAAAATAATAAATTTGATACTGTGCAAGAAAAAAATAATATATAATAAAATTAAATATGTTATCAAGAAAAAAATTTTAATATTCAATAATTTGTATTTAATATTGTTCAGTGCACACGGTAAAAAAGAAATAGTGAATATTGTATTTTCGCTTACGAAGATTGACTGAGTCTTGACTCGAGCATGGAACGAACATTAGTGTCTAATGCTGAAGCCATTGGTGCTTCATCCCAAAAAACATTAATATTTTTTTAAAAAAGTGCTTCTTTTAACTGAACTTTAATATTTGAAAATGAATCACAATACAGTGGAACAGGTTAGGCTAAAACTTTATGAACAGTTTTCCCGTTAGGAAGCAGAGTGTCGGCAATACCTGTAAAAGCTATGTTGCAAACATTTATGCCTTTACTTTTTAATAAATGCCATAAAGTAATATATAAAAAAGTTTTCCAGATCCTCCACAACCATTAATATATAAGTATTTAGAACTATTAAAAGAAGAATCTTTTATGACTTTAAGTATATAATCAACTATATTTTTTGTTCAACGTTTAATTTATTATAATTTTTCTCTCCTATCATAAAATGTTCAAAAATATTTACATCATCAACATGTGCAGATAAATCTTCATTAATGTCTAAAAAATGTCATCAAGCAAAGAGCTTATTTTATTTTCTTTCTTGAATTCATTCGAATTAACATTTTTCGAATCATCAAACAAAGAGATTTTTTCATTTTCTTTTTTTTTATATATATATTTTTGGTATTCTACTTGGCTATTTTTTATTTTTACAGACGAAACATCTACTTCGTCTGAATGATTAATAATATTAATTTTTCTTTTCAATTTTTGTTTGGCACGATAACTTCATTGATTGTCCACTGCACTTTTTTGGACAGTTTTGAATAAAGAGTTTGTTTCCTTTACACTATCATGTGCATTCGTTATTGGAGAAATAGAAGCAAAGATATTTTCTAAATTAACAGATTCATTCATGTTATCATCATTTGAATTATTAACTTGATTGATCAAATTTTTATCATAAAACAAAGATTTTATTTCATTTCCTTTTTGTAATTCATTAGAAATTACATTTGTTGAATCATCTAATAAAGAGCTTATTTCCTTCTCTTTTGATTTATTTTTTTCCCTGTATTTTTTTGGTATTTTGTCTGACTCTTTTCTATTTTTACAGACGAAACATCTACTTCGTCTGAATGATTAATAACATTATTTTTTCTTTTTAATTTTTGTTTGGCACGATAATTTTTTTGATTCTCCACTGCACTTTTTCAGACGTTGTTGTTAAAACTTAAACTGACTTGTTTGAATTTTTTTAGAGGAAACGTGTACTTTATCTGAATAAAATATATTTTTAATATTACTATTGGATTTGAGTGTAGCATTATACTGTTGCGTCTGTAAAGGATTATTAATTACCTTTGAATTATTAAAAATTCTTTCACAAGGAATTTCTTGATCTATAATTTCCTATTTGACAATAATTATAATAAAGAGTGTTTGTCGTTTCATTAAAAAATAAAGATGTTGCAAATGCTATAGCAAATACTCCACAATCAACACTGCCTAACAGTTCTTGATGAACTGTTGAAAACACTACTGGTGATTTAAAGGAATATAATCTAACTAAACAGTTCATCTGATCTTCATTTAAAGAGCATTTGTTTTGACAGTCAAAAATATAAAGTCTTGTTCCATGATAATAAGTGCAAATCCAATGACAAGATTTGAAAGAACTACTAAAAAGTATTTGAGTGTGCCTCTTATTTTTTCCATTAGAACAATCAGATCAAGCGTTTGTAAACATAAAGTGCTTTGCATTTTATAAAACAAATTTTATTGTCTTTCTAAAAGCTTTTGAAATTCATGCATATGATCATTATTCAACATTGCATTTTTATTATCTATTATATCATAATTTTCATCACTTAAGTTAACTAATTCTTTTTTATTAGCCATGGTTCTATTTCGTAATGTTGACAAATATAGTGAAAATTATTTTTAAATAGATAACGTCTTTTTTATTTTAAAAAAAGAAAGATGAAGCATTTAGTACAATTTAATTCAAAATGTCCATTTCCATTTGAAACTAAAATTATTTCCAATTCTGCCTTTTTTCTTTATTTTCTATTCCATTTATCCAATTTCAATATCTATTTCCAATATCCATTTCTAATTTCCATTTCCAATTTTCATCATTCAACAATCATTTCCACATTAATACAACCTTAAATTACAAAATGTAAATAACTTTCTAAAATATATCTATAGAAAATTTTTATCATAGAAGAAAAATAAAAACTGCAAATAAAGAAAATTTTACTATCTACAAATGAAAAAAATTTAATTTACTATGTGGAAATAACTTTTTAATTTTTAAACTAAAACAAAAAATTAATTTTTTTTAAACACTTGCATTTTAACATCTATTCCTAACAAATAACTTTTTAAATTAATAATATAGTAACAAAATTAACAGAAAAAATTAACTTTTTATTATTTAAACGAAATTAAAAATATAGTATTTTAAAGAAATTGCATTTTAATATCTATTCCTTACGAATAGCTACAAAATGAATATAAAAAAACTCCATCCAAAAGCAACTTAAATTTCAAAAAAATTTTAATAATAAAAACATTACTTACATAGAAGCTCGATACATCGTTTACTTATATAAATATTCATAATCTTTACATTTTTTAGTCACTTATATAATCACTTATCAAACCAAAATTAATTTTGCATAATTGAAAGAAATCCACTTTCACTGATTTACTTTCAGTTCGAAAAACTCACTATCTATTGAGCTGACGAAAAAAGTATAAGATAAGTCGAAAATTTCTGTTTCTATCATCTACCGAATTTAAAATAAAAGTCTCACCCTTTCCGGAATATACAGGGTGTCCCAATCAAGAGTGTACATATTAAAGGGTTATATTCTACCGAAAGAATTAAGACGAAAAGTCCTTTGCACTTTTTAAATATTTTCAGTAGTTTTTCCATAAATCGCAATTAAAAATTTAAAAACTACGCATATCTATTGACCGTGTACGCTTTGTGAGCCGGAAGGCGGACGTACTATTCGAGCTTTCCGGGCCTGGGCGTGTACCAACAACGCGCGTAGAATAAATTTTGATAGTATTTTTTTTCCTAAATACAAGTTTAATGTTTTTATACAGTGTAAATATGGAAACGAAGAGTTACTGTCAAAAATTCATTTCACGCGCATTGCTGCTACTCGCCCAGGTCTGCAAACGTTGGAAAAGTACGCCCCGCCTTCCGGTTCTCTGAATATGCACTGCCAATAGCTATGCGTAGTTTTTAAATTTTTAAAAGGCGATTTATGAAAAACTTCTAAAAATATTAAAAAAGTGCAAAGGACTTTTATGAAACTTGGGGCTTTTGTAGTACTAATAGATAGCAAATTTTTCGTGAAAATATTTTTTTACCTAGTCCAATATTTTTCGAGGGGGAGGGGGTTAAATTTTTGGGATTTTCAGTACAATGCTTATTTCAATAATTTTTTACTCTTAAACTATTAAACATGAAAATTTGGCAAGGTACATTTTGGAAAGGTTTTTTAATGCTCTTTCGATTGAAAATAGGCATTTAAAAAAAAAATTTTGGCCCAAAAAAATCAAAATTGAAAATAAATTTTAATTTTTTGGAAAAAGGGCAGCTTTTTTTTAAACGAAAGCTAAGGTTTTTTCCTAAAAGAACATATAAATGAAAAAGTGGGACAAGAATGTTTAAACTTTGAAAAAATGAATTTTCTTGTAAAAACCGGGTTTAGAGCGCTCCGGTGAATAGAAACCTCTGTTTTTCACTGTTTAAACATTCTTGTCCCACTTTTTCATTTATATGTCCTTTTAGGAAAAAACCTCAGCTTTCGTTAAAAAAAAAAGCTGCCCTTTTTCCAAAAAAATAAAATTTATTTTTAATTTTGGTTTTTTTTGGGCCCAAAAAATTTTTTTTTATATGCCTATTTTCAATCGAAAGAGCATGAAAAAACCTTTCCAAAATGTACCTTGCCAAATTTTCATGTTTAATAGTTTAAGAGTAAAAAATTATTGAAATAAGCATTACACCGCAAGACACCTGGGTCACTTGACATGGAATGCCTCATATATATATATATTATTGTAAGTGCGTAAAAAAATTGGTTAAATTTGGCATAGATTTTGCAGTATCATCAAAGGCATTATAACGACCCTTTTACTTGCAGATTTAATAACAAATTTTGATATAAATTAAGGGTCATTATTTGATAGTTTACGACATTTAGGTAAAAGAGGAATGTAAAATACATGCAGATGTCGACGTAACTGACGTAACAGACGTTTGTGGGCCTCTTTTACCTGTAGGTCAAAACTGCTCTCAAAATTGACCTACATTTTTAAAGTAGCAGATATTCTTTGACAATGTTTGACATTTAGATCAAAATTCCCCTCAAAAGTAACCTACATTTTTAGGGTAGCAAAAATTGTTTGTCAAATTTTGACATTTAGGTCAAAATTTTCCTCAAAATTAACCTACATTTTTAGGGTAGCAGGAATTGTTTGTCAAATGTTGACGTTTAGGTCAAAAATGCCCTCAAAATTGACCTAAATTTTGAGGGTAGCAGAAATTGTTTGTCAAACTTTCACGTTTTGGTCAAAACTGACCTCAAAATTGACCTAAATTTTGAGAGTAGCAAGAATTCTTTGTCGAATTTTGACGTTTGGGTCAAAACTACCATCAAAATTGACCTAAATTTTGGGGGTAGTGGAAATTGTTAATTTAAGAGCGTAGGTCAAAACGGCCCTTAAAATTGACCTAAATTTTGAGGGTAGCGGAAATTCTTTGTCAAATTTTGACGCATAGGTCAAACTGCCCTCAAAATTGACCAATATTAACGTAATGTGAGGCTGTTATTTATCCTCTTTTTGACCTATGGGTCAAAAAATAGGTCAATTTTGACATAAGTTTTTACGGACCCTTCGGGATAGGGCGATCTTACAGAATCTTGAAACAGTGGCGGCGGCGATATCTTTTTGTAATATAGATAGATATCTTGATATATCTTTCTGTCTTCTTCTTTCTAAATAAATAAATAAATTGGTCCCTGTTTATAACGCATAAAATCAAACGCTATTGCTTTCTTTTTCTTTCCAAATATAAATAACATAAATCGGTCTCTGTTTATAACGCGGAGAAGTTGCAGAAAACTTCTTGGGAAATCGAAAAAGTCCACAATATAAAGAAATTGTGGCCAAAATGTTACATGACTACGAGAAACTAGTGTGCTTGATGAGTTTGAAGCTGCATTTCTTGCACTCTCATCTGGACAAATTTCCTGAAAACGTGGGACATTTTAGTGAAGAACATGATGAACGTTTCCACCAAGACATTAAAGTTGTTGAAACTCGCTATCAGGGAGTGTGGGATGTGAATATGTTGGCAGATTTTTGCTGGATGCTAAAAAGAGAATCACTTGGACAAAACAACAAGCGCAAAAGAAATCCATTACATAGATCTTTTGAAGAGAAAAGAACTCGATATAGCTCGAAAAAAGAAAACTATTAAAAGATTATGCACCTTATGAGCAGCATTATTTTTATCAATCAGCCCTTTTAAGGGTTATACATGATGTACAAAATCCGTTCGAGCAACCTCCCCGCGGTGTACATCGGGTAATGACAATTCCGACGGTACAAAGATTTAAAATTTTTTGATGTTGGAAAAAAATCCTGATCAGATGGGCTTTAAAGACCTCTTATAAGGAACCAGCGAACCTAAAAACCCTCGTGTATCAAGTTTCAAGCGAATCTGATGAATTTTTCAAAAAAGCTTCCGGCATATTGGATACCCCTTTTTGAATTTTTAAAAATCGACTTCAAATTCGTAATCAGCGACCCCTGAAACCCCTGAGTAACGAATTTCAAGCGAATCCGATGAACTTTTCAAAAAAGTGTCCGCCATATTGGATCCGCTATTTTGAATTTTCAAAAACTGACTTCAAATTCGTAATCAGCGACACCAAAAACCCCCGATTGATGGGGTTAAATGGACCTCGGATTCGGATTCAGCGCCCTAAAAAACATAAAGTCTACATAGTGAGACCCCCAGGTCAGAACAAAAAATTTTTTTTGTGTGGCTGTGTAATATAATTATAATATAATATATTATATATAATATATAATTTATTATAGGGGAGAGTCACTAAGGTCAGGTCACCTTTACGGTTGGGTCACCTCCGGTTTCTCAGTTGTAACAAACTGGTGCCATTTACTATTGCATGTAAATATTTCTTAGTAATGGTAGAAAACTTTTCATGTCACTTTCATTAAGTTCCAATGAAGTACGCGAGCAGTATAAACGTAAAACGTAAATGTGTGGTGAATTTTTTAAGCAAAACTTTTACTTAGTGTCGAAAAAGATTAATTAAACAAAATGGAAGATGCAAACAATAAATTAAATTGATGAAATTAATTCATTAGAGAGTCCTTTAATACTTTGGTATGTTATTTGGTTTTTATATCGTGCGTTTATGTCTGTGTGCTAAAAAATAAAAACGACGCGAAACTTACGGTCGGGTCACTTTATATCGTGCATGTTGGGACGCATTATTTTACAATTATGGTGCATTCTGACATCGGAAATTCATTTTTTTAAGGTAGAGATGTGTAAAGAACGTCATTTTACAGTGAAAAAAATATATTCATGTTCGAAAAATGTTCGTAAAACATTTTAAAAAGTCTCATTTCACATCTCCTTCGATAACGTATTGTAAACGTTTCGTGTACTGAGAATGTTTTTAGGTTAATTTTTATATGAATTTTTTATTTCCTTTTTCCATTTTCAAGTGTATTTCAGCATTCTTGTGTAATTTACGGGCCAATTTTAGTAATATTATTTCATATCACATTGATTTTCTATGGTGAACCGACCGAAAAGACCTGATCCGACCGTAACGACTTTTTTTAAAAATGTTTATAACTTTTCCAATTTTTGTCCAAACATTTTCTGATGTACAGAAGAAACATTCCACTTTAGAAGATCTTTCCAACCATATGTCAGAAAACGTGAAATTCGGCCTAGAACGGAAGTTATGGGCACAAGTCAAAAAGTGACCCGACCGTAATGACTCTCCCCTATTATTATTATATTATTTTTTATTATATATAATATAATTATAATTATATTATAATATAATATATAGTTTGCATATCTACTCGTTTCTAAATAAGGATTGATGGAAGAGTTATATATATTTTCAAAATATTCTTTTACTTTCATTGCAATTACGATTTGGGTTGGGTACACATTAAAATCAACTTTTAATAGGATAATTTAACGAATATTTTGTAATATTACTGAGTCATTCCATTATGTTTCGACTAATGTCGTTGCCGACTAATTTTAAAAAATTGTAATATTTTGCAGAAATGATTTTAAAAATATTAGGATTACCGAACAAAACGAATTTTTAAAATATTTTTTATATTTATTGTAAAATAAGCATCTAAAATATATGAAGTCGTAAAAACTGTTACATTTTCATCTATTAGAAAATATTAAAGAAAACACATAATTTATTATAAAAACGTAAAAAATTAAGATTTTACTAAGAATGAATTATTTTATTATCATAAATTGGTAGAGACAATTATTAATAAGAAATATTTAATAAAAAATTATTTTAAAGTTCACCTGGTAAATAACCTATTTTTGCAAATTTCGTTCACTAAATGTGAGAAATAGAAATCATTAAATTGAATAAAGCCTTATGAAATGCAAAGTACCTGTGATTAACATTTAGTTTTTCTTAACACTTTCTTCCTTTTTTCTACATAAATGTTAAAAAAGAAGCAATTAGAACTAGCACTTTGCTCCACTTTACGATTTTAAAATGTAAATAACTTCTGCCCAGAAAAATGTAAAATTACGAAAATTGGACAATAATTAATCGATCACTAGATACACTCACTGGAAAAAGATTTTCTTTGGTCCAAAAGCGGTTTTCCGAATTAATTCACTTTAAACTTTTTTCTATTTTTGTCAGGTTTACACATGTGTTTTTTTAAATGACGAAGATAGCTCTTCCTGTTTAATCGGTTTGAACCAACTTCAGTTTAAAAAAACTGCATGTATTAACCTTATAAAAATAGTGAAAAGTTTAAAATTAATTATTTCAAAAAATAGCTTCGGGACCAAAGAAAATCTTTCCAGTGAGTGCATCTAGCGATTAATTAATTGTTGACCAATTTTCGTAATTTTTCATTTTTCTGGGCAGAAGTTATTTACATTTTAAAATCATAAAAAGGAGTAAAGTGCTAGTTCTAATTGCTTCTTTTTTAATATTTATGTAGAAAAAAGGAAGAAAGTGTTAAGAAAAACTAAAAGTTAATCACAGGTACTTTATAATTCATAAACTTTTATTCAATTTAATGATTTCTATTTCTCACATTTAGCGAATGAAATTTGCAAAAATAGGTTATTTACCAGATGAACTTTAAAATAGGTTTTTATTTAAAATTTCTTATTAATAATTGTTTCTACCAATTTATAATAATAAAATAATTCATTCTTACGAAAATCTAAATTTTTTTTACGTTTTTATAATAAATCATCTGTTTTCTTTAATATTTTCTGATAGATGAAAATGTTACAGTTTTTACGACTTCATATACTTTAGATGCTTATTTTACAATAAATATAAAAAATATTTAAAAAATTCGTTTTGTTCGGTAATCCTAATATCTTTAAAATCATTTCTACAAAATATTACAATTTTTAAAAATTAGTCGGCAACGACTTCAGTCGAAATATAATGGAATGACTCTATTGTTTTATTTTGTGAACAGGTGAGAAAATGTCGGCAAAGTGTTCGAAAAGGATTTCAAGCATTATAATGCTTGACATCAACTGTTGATTTCTAAATCAACACGTCGATACATTAAAACATAATAAAGCTATAAAAATAAAATTAAATCCAATGCAGCTGACTCTCGCGATCTCTCAAAAACCTCTAGAGAACAAAGCTTATTCAAATCAAATTAAGTCAACGTTACTGGAACTCGTGTCAGAGAAGGACAAAGCTTTTAAAAGTAAGCTTATTTGGGCAATGAAATGTGTATCTGCTGGTTTTTTTGCTTCGTCGTAGACATTTTTAAAGCTATGTTCGGGGAAGAAAATATTCCAAAGGAGATGAGTTTAGGACAAACGAAAGTTTCTTATTTGTGGACTGATGCTCTGGGGCTTTATTTTTATGAGGCAATAACTCAATACGCTCAATCAGCTATCAGCTATACAATTTGTTTCGATGAAACTACTAACGAAAAACATGTGAAAGAATTACAAATATCTATCCGATATTGGTTAAAGAAAAGTAAAAGTGTAGTATTTCACCATTTAAAAAGAATTTTTATTGGAATAGCAACTGGTGATATCATATCTAAACAGATTTTGTCAGCAATTGAGCGAGCACGGCTGTCTTTGAAAAGTTTGTTAATGTTGGCTAATGATGGTCCTAACGTCTACAAGACTGTGTTCAGAATAATTAATAAAAAAGTAAAAGATTAACGCGGTAAAGGTCTTTTGGATATAGGTACTTGTAACTTACATATTCTACACACGTCTTTCCAGAAAGGTCTTACTGTCCTCGGACATGAAGTCTCTGATTTTGTTATTATAGTTTATAGTTGTGAAGCTTATAGAAAAGTTCAAATTGAGAAAAACATCCTGCAAACTAATTTCTGAAAACACGTATCATAGTCCGGGAGCTAGCGACCAAAACAACTATCTCATTTCATGCCGGCTGAAAATTTAAATATAGATTACTGAAGACCATATGTATCAAGTTAATTTCATGAAAGTCATATTTATTATTTAAGCTTTTCGATCAGGACTTTTATCAATAAGTGCATACATAAAAAATTAAATGTAATTTCTAATGATTATAATAGACTGAGAAATCGTGTCAGGAATACCGTTCAGTTTGAAAAAATAGTGATTTTACCATATGTGAATGAACTTCATAGAAAGCTGAATGGTATCTGCAAAAAACACGATATAGTACCAGTTTTACAATCTGAAAAGTGTAATATTGATGATTTCCGTTCCACGAAGGACCCTACAGTACTCCTTGACAAATCAAATGTGATATATGAAATACCATGTAATAGTTGTAATGGCAAATATATTGGTCAAACGCGCAGGAAGCTAAGAAAAAGAATCTACGAACACAAAAGAAATTGTGGGAAAGACACTAGTAAAACAGCATTAGTTCGTCACTCTTATGATTTGGATCACCTGTTTAATTTCAATAATACAAGAATCTAAAATTCTGAAGTAAATTGATATAAACGGAATTTCTTAGAAATGTTCTACATCATGATAAATCCGATCTCTGTCAATGTTAAAACCGACACGCAATTTTTAAATATATCATATTCAAACTGTGTATAACACTTTAGTTTTACCAACCTAGCCTAACCTACGAATTTCCTTTTAAGTAGAGTCTACAATGAGAGAAGGTGCGCATCGACTTCCATAGCTATAGGCATACTAAAGCATGCTGTGGTATATCTATAGCTATGAACATCGATGCGCACCTTGTCTCATTGTAGACTCTACTTTAAGGACTTCTGCTATCATGCTGATATTGACAGCCAGACTGACTTTTCAATGTTTTTAATGTCTTAGCGTGCAATATGCCTGTGATGACTATTCAAATATTTGATGTGTTTTTGGCAATTTAGCCTCGTTTTATCATCATCGTAATAATAATATATATCTTTAACCATATTAACATAGGTTTGTAACATGAAAATAATTTTGTCTCTCTTTATAGAATGTTCGTTATTTGTTAATAGAACTTTTATGAACATTTAATTTTTTAGTAATACTGAAGATGATCAGCGTTAACCTGATCGAAAAGCTTATATAATAAATATGACTTTCATGAAATGACTTGATAGAAAACTATTGCTTACACCTTACGTATGATATATTCAGCCAAAAGTCGAAACTAAAAAACTTCATCTAATTATGATTACTGAAAACATGTAAATAACAGAAACCCACGTCTGGCAGGCCAGTGCTGGGACAGGAAGCGGCGGCAGGAGGGCGAATAGGTGAAAAAAATGTAAAAATTTCTCACTTCGTACTGATTAAAACCTTTAGAAATCGAAAGTTGACATCTACACGAGTGGAAAAATGTGCGTCTGGTAGTTCTGGGGTGGGACAAAGTACGATTAGCAATGGGGTAAACACGTAGAAAAATCGAAAATTTTTTCTGATTTCATACCGATTAAAACCTTTAGAAATCAAAAGTCTACATTCAAACAAATCTAAAAATGCGCGTCTGGCAGTTCTAGAGTAGGACAAAGTACGTCTGTCAGGCCTTCAAAGATGCGGCAAATGGGTCAATAATAATAAAAAAATTTCTCATTTTATACCGATTAAAACCTTTAGAAATCAAAAGTCGTCATTTACATGAGTGTAAAAATAGGCGTCTGGCAGTTCTGGGCTAAGGCAAAGTACGTCTGACAGCCCTTCGAAAATGCTCTCTCAGAAAGAAAATGAAAAAAAAAGTTATTTTAATTAAATATTAACATTTCTAAATATCGGTTATCTGAATTTATGTAATTATTTTAAAACTTTCCTTTTAGTCTAATAGTATTTCAATTCTATATGAATGAAAATTATGTGTATATAATAATTGTAAGTAAAATTGAAATATGAATAGCAAACAGTAAAATATTTTCTCTTACAAAGAAATATTTAAAAATAGTAATGTGTCTATATTACATTGCTTGAGTTTTGAGGATATGATTAGATCACGTCAAAACACGAGGTTTGTCATTCGTTTTCCCAGCTCAGAACTGACAGGCCGCTCATTTTTACACTCGTGAAGATGTCGACTGTCGATTTCCAAAGTTTTTAATCGAAATGAAATGAGAAATTTTTACACTATTTTTCACCCATTGATCAATTTGCCGCATCTTCGAAGGGCTGCCAGACGTACTTTGTCCCACTCCAGAACTGCCAGACGCGAATTTTTATACTCGTATAGATGTCAACTGTTGATTTCTAAAGGTTTTAGTCGGTATGAAATCAGAAAAAATTTTCGATTTTTTTACGTGTTTACCCCTTTGCCAGTTCGTACTTTGTCCCAACCCAGAACTGACAGACGCACATGTTTACACTCGTGTAGAAGTCGACTGTTGATTTCTAAAGGTTTTAATCGGTATGAAATGAGAAATTTTTACATTATTTTTCACCTATTCGCCCCCCTGCCCACGATTGAGCAAGCCGTTGGCACAATTGTCTAAACGGCATTTGGACAATTGGAGTGACTGCTCCAATCATCCAATGCATTAGCCCCAATCATCCTTGTTATAATCTTCACTTCTTTATCTAAAAAATGTCAAATTCATCAATATACTGTCAGCGAAAAAGTTATATTTCAGAAAACTCGTTCTTTTTGCTCCGGCTTTGCGGGTGGTGCGAGCGAGGTTCGCGCCCCCCGTCAGCCGGGGATTTTTCCGACAGGTGAGATATTTCGAGCGGGAGGTTTGACGTCTAGGTGCGACGGTATGCATTGTCGATTATTGTCCGATGCCTACCGCCGAAACTAGACTGTCGATAAACCGGTTGTACTCAGAAGAGGTTTTTCTACAGTTTCCCTCTTCTCTGGCGAGAAAACCCAATTGCGGGTGGTCCAGGCAAATGCGAGTACTCCTATCTTCGAAAGTCGCACTGTAGGCGCATTAGGGTAGATAAATTTGCTAATATTTGGTAGAATGGTTATGCTTCATCCACAAAAAGTATCAGCAGGGACTCTTGTCGAGAGCGTAAGGCCGATAGGGCAGGAGTATAAACGACAAAAAAAAAAAAAAAAAAAAAAAAAAAAAAAAAACTCGTTCTTTTTCCTTAATAGAAGTATTTTATACTTTATTTTTCTCTATTTATCTAGAATTATGTATTTTATAAAGTTTCTGCAACGTTTCAGTACTTTTTCTTATTTTACCTCTTTTTTAGCCACGAAAAACATTTTGAATGATTGGGGCTAATGCATTGGATAATTGTAGCAGTTACTTCAAATGCAGTTCAGACAATTGAGCAGACGGCTTGCTCAATCGTCCAAACTGCTGTCTTAAAGAAATCTTTTTTTACTGGGATATATAAAGTACGACGTCAATATTTTTCCCTCAGCTCACCTACAAGATGTTCTGAGTATTGCCAATATTTTATTTTGACAATTGACAATGCCATAGCGTAAGTGATCTTTTAATGCAAAAAAGATTGAAAATCAAAGTTTTACTGTTTCAGTATTTTGTTTCGCATTTGCAAAGAAATCAATTAAAAATTAAAACTAAAATTTATAATTCTTCCTTACTAATGCCTTAACAAAAATTGAATTTGATTTTTGATTTACGTCAATTTAGTTAATAAATAATTAAATGTTTACATTTACCCCGATAATTCGAAAACTCGGGGTAAATGTAAACAGAACTTCAACTATATTTCAAAAGAAAATAATTGAATAAATTATTGAATCTGCCATTTTGAAATTTAAAAATTTGATTTTAGATACTTATTCAGAAACTTTAAAAACTTCTTTTTACCAAGTTAAATGAAAACCTATTTAAATTTGTTCAAGTTATTCAAGTTTTACATTACTAATTTTGTAATGGTTGATTGTTTATGTATATGATGCATTATCAGTCAACTGGTTGATTTTTCTATACATCTACGAAGATTTTTTTTAGTTTTTCCGTGCATTAAAACAGTAGTATACTTGAAATAACTTATTTCTTAAACCTCGCTTAACTACAGTGGTGTTTCCATTTACCCCGAATTTTAGGAGAATTTAAAAATTTATAATAACTAGCGACATATACCTCACTCGCTAACGCTCGCTCGGCTAAAATTTAACTTATTTGTTTTTAATTATTTATTTGCATTTTAACGTCAGTTTTCATATTTTATTATTTTATTTATATTAACATATTATTTTTTCTGTATTTGTATTTTGTTATTATTATTATTATTTTTATTATATATTATTATTATTAATAAAAAGTATGAAAATTATAAGATATATTCTTCTATTATTTAAATTAGTTTTTGAAATTGATTATAGCAGTACAGGTTACTTATTAGTTTTTTTACGTGTTAAATAGCCTTGATTGTTGTAATGAAAAATTTTGTCCAGTATTTTGAAAATTTTTGGACACTTTTAGCAATCTGAAATTTTCACATTATTATAACTATTAACCCCGAGATGCCAGCGGGCTGGCACTTTGCAGAAAAATTGATATAACCAATAGGTATAAAAAAGACCAATAATACATCAATTTAATTTCGTCCATATTGGAGATCTGAGAAAGGAGGCATCTATCCGCACTTTACCCTATGTGTCAAGTATTTCACTCTTTCATATGCATAAAATCATTTGCTGTAATTTAAACATGCTAATATTCTATGCGGCAGAATCTGCCACAGCGTCAGCACAACCGACCCCGCAGCGTGGATCCTTGGGACGCATCGCCGCGCTCCAAAAAATCCCATTTTTATTAATAACTATAAAAAATAGTTCAAAAGTATATATAAATTCAATAACTATACAAAATTATACTCTAAATAGTTAATAAATAAAAAGAAATAGTTATTATTTTACTATTATTTTCTTTCATTTTGTCGAAATCGGCACTTTTAACCCCGCTCACCCCTAATATAGTCCGTCATTTTGGATTTGACATTTTGAATTTTCAAATTTTAATATTTTTATTAAACAATATTAAATGCATAAGTATTTTAATTTGTAGTATAAAATATTTAGCTATTTTTAGGAAATTCGAAATAATTGAGTCAAATGAATGGAATAATTAGATCTAATAAATATTGGGTCAGATTCCGTATATTTTTTAAATCGAAATTTTGAAAAGGAATATGTTTTGGCCTTAAGAATATGTTTACCAAAAAACAGACATTAAAATATTTTTTATCAAAGTTACGGCAAAATGAATTTTTTTGCAACTTTTGATACAAAATTTTATTTCTTTTTCAAGCGTAGGCATATAAAAGAGATAAAATATACTCTTCATGGAAAGAAGAGTTACAGTTAAGACAACTAAACTCGTTTATTGAGAATCCACACTTCGATCTAAGCAGCTAAGCGGGACGTTTTTTCGTGGCGCATTCTATAATTTTCTATATCTATATACATAAGAGCGTTACGGAAAAGCGTCCCGCTTATATGTATCTTAGATCGAAGTGTGGATTAACAACAAAAGTTAAAAGGTTCAAATTGAAAAAATAAGGTATACTACACATGGTTGTTTAAAATTTCGAAATAGCACTTTTGACAATTTCGCCATTTCCAAAATATTGAGGGGGGTCCGGTTTGCCCCACTCTCTTCTATAATTTTTAATAGACATAGAGAATTACAAAAAAATAATTTGTTTATAAAAAATATATTAAATAATTTTTAAAAAATAGATTCCTTAAAAGTCTCCAATTCTAAACAAAAGTATATCTTACTGACTGACTGTTGGTAGCACTGATGACATATGGTCGTGTACTTTACTCGCTCTTCAATTTTAAAATTTTATGTAAGTTTTGAGTTAATTATTAATCTAGAAGTGTAACTCAAACTTTTGCTATGTTTTAGTGAAGCATTTGATTGTTATAAATGAATGCTTGACTTTTCATTGACCGGTAATTTCAACTATTGTGTTTTCCACGTGCTAAGTTACTATCATTTCAACAAACATTAGTCTCAATAACGATAATAATAGTTTTATTATTGTTTTTTATTGGGTTTTATGATTGTGCCATTGAGGATAACGTGACTTTAATTATGCATGGGTTAATGAATGGTTCAGTATCATAATTAATTAACCAATTTCTGATCTTTTTTGTTAAGTTGACATTACGATGGCTATTTGTGTTGAGTGTTTAAAACCGATTATCAGGGTTGAGTCAGAAGTTGTATCCTGCTCAAAATGTGGTTCTCTTGTGCATTTGCCTTGTGTTAATATTAATCTTTCGAAAAAGCAGTATGACAAGTTGAAAGAGGGGTTTGATAACTATATTTGTTATAAATGTAAGTGTAGTTCCAAAAGTACCACCTCTCAGCGAGAGGGTGTCACTGCTGAGCCAACGAATAGTTTGAGAAAGGGACATCAACAACTATGTATTATTTAGAAATGACAGATTAAGATGTAGGGGAGGTGGAGTCTGTTTATATATAAGAAATGGTTTGGAATGCAATGTAGTATCAATGAGTTCTGAGGGATCATTTCCGGCTGCCGAATTTTTATTTTTGAAAATACATTCTCATTTCAATAATGCCTTAATTGGTGTGGTCTATAGACCACCAAATGTTTCTTTTGGTAGTGATTTTTAAGACTGTATTTATACTCTGGTACAAAACTTTAATAATGTAATAGTTATGGGCGATTTTAATTGCGATTTGAATATGACTACTAGCGTACCAGAATTGATCTCATGTTTGTTAATGATTTAGAAAAAGTTCTCTCATATTGTCAATATCCAGTAGTGTTTTTGTCCAGTCATGACTTGATTCATATTTCCTTTGAATTTGATTTTGAGAGGTCTGAATTATGTGAACAACCTGGTTTTATTCGTAATTTGCGTAACATTAATGAAACAGATTTTCTTACTCATTTGTCGGGTCATGATTGGATGAGTAGTTACTCTGATATTGATATTAATGTTAAGGTACATAATCTTATTTTTTTTTAACTAAGTCCTTTGATTATTTTGCTCCACTTCACTTAAGGAGTGTTAGAAGAAGATTTTCGCCCTGGATGAATGATGAGTTGAGAGAGCTTATAAGAGAGAGAAACAGAATGCGTTGTATAGTTAGAAGAACTAAAAGTGACACGGATCGGTCAAATTTTAATTAAATTCGTAATTTGGTTAAAACTAGAGTTAGAGATGCTTTTAATAAATGTAATTATGATATCATTAAAAATAAGAGCAATTCTCAAAATATTTGGTACATTTTAAAAAATTTGAATATAATATCAACTAGGAAAGGCATATCTAATGCTGGTTTTCCTGCAAATGAGTTTTTAGAAGTTTTTGCTCAAAAATCTAATTTATCTTCTCCACAGCAAATTGCATTTCCTTTGAATTTTGATATATTTGATGAAAATGAATTTTTCTTTGCTGATTTAACCCCTGAAGCCTTACTGAACAGTTTGGCTCAGGTTAAAACTAACGCTGTTGGACCGGATTCTATTTCTATTAATATGATTGAATTGGCCCTGCCTGTCATTTTTCCTGTTCTCATACACATATACAATTATTCGCTTCAAACTGGGATTTTTCCTGACATATGGAAGACTAGTATTATTCGACCTATTTCTAAAATAAATAATCCTAAAACTCCGACTGATTTTAGACCGATTTCTATAATTTGTGCCATGTCAAAACCACTTGAGAAAATTATATGTGATCAATTAACATTTTATTTATCTGTAAACAACCTTTTCGAACCTTTGAAATCTGGATTCCGTAAGAAACACAGCACATGTACAGCAGCTATTAAATTTACTTCTGACATAAAACTAGCCATGGATGCTAAATGTATTACTATAGCTGTGTTTTTCGATTTCTCGAAGGATTTTCCTTCAGTTAATCATTCAATATTGATTAGTAAGTTATGGAACTTCAATGTATCTGTATCTGTGTGTAGATCGTTTGAAACTTATGTTAATTCTAGATTTCATAAAGTTATTTATATCAATGAAAATTTTTCAGAATGGGACAGACTAGAATGTGGTGTACCCCAGGGTGCATCTCTCTGCTTTACTTTTTATTATGTTTGTATTGGATCTTGGAGAAGGGCTCAAATATTGCAAATTTCATAAATATGCAGATGATTTTAAATTTTACTTATCTGGCCCTCTGCACGCACTATCGGATTTGCTTAAAAATACAGTTGGATATTGATTATGTTGTTTAATAGTCTAAAGACAATACGCTCTCTCTTAACCACTTTACTGGCAGGGCGTTCCAAATGGCGTTCCACGCGCCAAGGCCCAGACTGGCAAAAACATATACGTATAATATTACCATTCATAATAAACAATAATAGTTATATATATATATATATATATATATATATATATATATATATTTATTTATATATATATATATATATATATATATATAATGAAAAGTTATATTATTATATTATAATACTGTATGTGAATATCTTTTTTCAATAACAATACAAGTTTTATTGTGTAAAAATTGAAAGAAAGTGGAACCCCATTTGTCAAAAAATATTAAAAATAGCCGATTTGAACGTTCGGAAAAACGTGGAAAAGCGCAAAAACTTAAATTTTTATTGTGATAATCTTGTTCTCTGATGTCTAAACTATAGAAATATTCCTTTACAAAAGTTAAATGTGGTGTACACTCTTTAAAAACAGAGTTTTTTTAGGAACGCCATTTCGGTGTTTTTGCCAGTCTGGGCCTCGGCACGTGGAACGCCATTTGAAACGCCCTGTCAGTGAAGTGGTTAATGCTAAAAAGACTCATGCTATGGTTTTTTCACCTTCGAATTATCCTTCTTCGGAAACTTTAATGACCCTTCCTCCGTTATTTGTAAATGGAAATCCGATTTTATATAAAGATACATTGAGGGACCTTGGATTACTCTTAAATAGAGACCTTTCATGGAAGGAGCAAGTCTGTGAAATCTCGCGTAAGACATACATAGTTTGCAAAGTTTAGTTTAGTTTAGTTTTAGTTTAGCAAATCTCCATCTTACCTTTATGAATTTTTTGATTTTATTAATAATAATGAATTTAGTTATACTAGACTTCGAGAGAGGAATCATGTTCTGAGAATACCTTCTCATCGTACTTGTAAGATGCAGAGATCTTTTATTGTAAGAGGCTCAAAACTGTGGAATAAACTACCGAATAGTATTAGGGAAGCACCTAACCAATTTTCGTTTAAAAAATTATTTTTGGAGTATTTAATTAAAATAAATAGTAGATTTTTTGATATTACGTACTGGTAACTCTATGAGCTCTTTACCTTTTCTTTTGTTGACTTATATTGATTTTTGATTTATTGTTAATATGTATATAGGGTGTCCCAGTCGAGGGTGTACATATTAAAGGGGCATAATCTACTGAAAAAACTGAGACGAAAAGTCCTTTGCACTTTTTTAAAAATTTTCTGTAGTTTTTCCATAAATTGCAATTAAAAAATCAAAAACTACGCTTTGCTATTGGACGTGAAAGCTCAGTGAGACAGTAGGCGGGGCGTACTATTGCAGCGTTTGCTTGCCTGGGCGTGTACCATCAGCGCGCGTAGAATAAATTTTTGACGATAATTTCTTGTTTCTAGTTTTAAACAGTGTTATTTTAAAACAAACCTGGTGTTAATTAAACACCCAATAATAATAAGTATTAAATCGACACACTACGCGCGCTGCTGGTACACGCCCAGGCAAGCAAACGCTGCAATAGTACGCCCCGCCTACCGTCTCACTGAGTTTTTACGTCCAATGGCAAAGCGTAGTTTTTGATTTTTTAATTGTGATTTATGGAAAAACTACTGAAAATTTTTAAAAAAGTGCAAAGGACTTTTCGTCTCAGTTTTTTCAGTAGATTATGTCCCTTTAATATGTACACCCTCGACTGGGACACGCTGTATATTTGAGTATATATACATATATATATATATATATATATATATATATATATATATATATATATATATATATATATATATATATATATATATATATATATACTAGGGGGGCTCCGCCCCCCTGCGCGCTTTGCGCGCCAACCCCCTGATTTTATATTTACTTCTATTTATAGATAATATAAAGATTGTAAAATCCCATCTTATGATTTAGCCATTCTAAAATTTTCAATCTTTGTCATCAATTTTGAAGTAACATACCAGCCTGCAAGTAAAAAAATTTTCTTTTGCATAGGCTTTGACGTCCTATTTCGCGCTTCTATTTGAGGGGGCAAGCTCTGACCTGTAGGTAAAACACAGATCAAATTTTGACGTAATGTGAAGGCCCAAATTAAGGCCCCTTTTACAACCCGTAGCTCAAAAAAATAGGTAAAATTAAACATGTATTTTTATTCGTTATTTATCCTCTTTTTCACCTAGGTCAAAAATAGGTCAATTTTGATATATGCTTTGATTTATGTTTTTGACATATGTGTCAAAAAATAGGTAAAATTAGACATAGATTTTGAGTAATGTGAGGCCGTTATTAGTTCTCTTTTTGACCTATAGGTCAAAAAATAGGTCAAATTAGACATAGATTTTAGCGTAATGTGAGGCCGTTATTAATTCTCTTTTAAACCTATAGGTCAAAAAATAGGTCAATTTTGACATAAGTTTTGAGGTAATGTGAGGCCGTTATTTATTCTCCTTTTTGACCTATAGGTCAAAAAATAGGTCAATTTTGACATAAGTTTTGAGGTAATGTGAGGCCGTTATTTGTCCTCTTTTTGACCTATTGGTCAAAAAATAGGTCAAATTAGACATAGATTTTGACGTAATGTGAGGCCGTTATTTATACTCTTTTAAACCTATAGGTCAAAAAATAGGTCAATTTTGACATAAGTTTTTTCGTATTGTAAGGCCATTATTTATCCTCCTTTTCGACCTTATAGGTCACAAAATAGGTCAATTTTGACATTATTTTTGAGGTAATGTGAGGCCGTTATTTGTCCTCTTTTTGACCTGTTGGTCAAAAAATTGGTTCAAATTAGACATAGATTTTGACGTAATGTAAGGCCATTATTTATTCTCCTTTTTGACCTATAGGTGAAAAAATAGGTCAAATTTGACGTAAGTTTTGACGGACCCTTCGGGATAGGGCGCCCTTAGAAGTTTCTGAAACAGCGGCGGCGGCGATATGATTTTATATTAATAGGGATAGGGATTTATTAGTTTTAGTTTAGCAAATCTCCATCTTACCTTTATGAAATTTTTGATTTTATTAATAATAATGAATTTAGTTATACTAGTTATACCTATAGGGATAGGATTTATATTAATAGGGACATTTTACGTGTAATGTCCTAAGTTGAAATTTCAACTTCTTGAAAAAAATTGAAACTCGGGGAATTTGTTGTTCTATCAAGTAGAAATGTGCCCCAAAAAATTTTTTTGACTTTTTCAAAAATTTGAAGGGGGTAGAGGGGGGCCAATTTGACCAATTTTGCTAACACCGGCTACTTTGTGAATTTTTTTAACATACTTTTAATGGGAAAAATTTTTTAGAATATGTTTCGGAAAGGTTTTTTCGTCCTCTTTTCAATGTTGAATTTTATTTTAAATATTTAAAAAATTTATCCCAATTTTTGATAATTAATATTTCAATTTCAATTTCCCGAAAAAGGGTCCGTTTTATTTTAAAATAAATTAATGCAAACGAATGCTGAGGTTTTTTCCTATGCGCATGTAAATTTTCAGAATGCCCTTTTTTGTTTTTGAGTTATTAAATTTCAAAGAATAAATTGCTGCGCGCTTTGTCGCGGGTACCTCGCATCACGCTGGGTACCACGCGGCTCAGTGCCACCGCGACGCAGCGCGCAGCAATTTATTCTTTAAAATTTAATAACTCAAAAACAAAAAAAGGGCATTCTGAAAATTTACATGCACATAGGAAAAAACCTCGGCTTTCGTTTGCAATAATTTATATTTAAATAAAACGGACCCTTTTTTGGGAAATTGAAATTTAAATATTAATTATCAAAAATTGGGATAAATTTTTAAAATATTTAAAATAAAATTCAACATTGAAAAGAGGACGAAAAAACCTTTTCGAAACATATTCTAAAAAATTTTTACTATTAAAAGTATGTTCAAAAAAAATTCACAAAGTAGCCGGTGTTAGCAAAATTGGTCAAATTGGCCCCCCTCTACCGCCTTCAAATTTTCGAAAAAGTCAAAAATATTTGTTGGGGCACATTTCTACTTGATAGAACAACAAATTCCCCGAGTTTAAATTTTTTTCAAGAAGTTGAAATGTCAACTTAGGACATTACACGTAAAGTGCCTCATATATATATATATATATATATATATATATATATATATAACAATAATAATTTATTTTTAAAATCTTTGAATCATAGTTGTATCAACTTGTACTAAATATTTTATTTTATTTATTGCAGGAACCGACACAGATATAAAAAACGCTATCTATTAATTTTATGCCACAAAAGTTTAAAAGAACGAAAAATTGTTTAAACTTTTGAAATTTTTCATTGGGTTTGTAAATGTTATAAATTTTGTGACTTCAATTGGTTAAACAAATATTAAATACATTGCGACATATAGAAAGTTAATTATATTTTAAGATACTGTTACGTCAAAACAAGAAACCTTTATAAATATACCTAACGTTCCTCGTTTTAAATTAGTTTCATAAATGAATCTAATTTGGGATGAGGATAAGTCAATAAGCCTACTAAATGTTGTGAGAGAATAATTTATTTAAAAACCAACAAGAAAGAAAAGAGTTGACAAAAATACAATGAGTACAAAATTATGAATCTTACTTAAAGAATAACGATTACTTGTGTGATGATTATCTTGTAATCCAATCTTGAGTGGTGATGAGCACTAGACGAAAAGGGACTGCCTTATGGTTGTCCTTAATGGTGGAGAATTTGTGCTAGTGTTTACACTAATGAGATAGTGTATTGTATTCCGAAAAATATCGGCTAGTCCCAGACAGTTGTCGCCTCTTAAGCAAATTTCGATGTTTCGAAATTTGGAATGTGATCCTATAATATTAGAGTTTTGTAGACACTCGAAAGAGTTTCCAAATTTATATTTTTGGAAATTGATAAAAGTTATATTCGAAGGTCGATAAATAGGGTGTTGATTTGAAACTGATTTCAAATTATTACTTGGGGAATAATTCACTTGTAATGAAGTATGTTTAAATTAATACTTGGACGACACTTTTTAAATAATGTTCAAAGGTATACTGGGAGACTTTTCACTTTTAATAATGTTTAAAGGTTAACTGGGAGTTTACTTTTGAATAATGTTCAAAGGTATACTGGGAGACTCTTCACTTGTTGACGATTAGATGAATACTGATGATTTCCAAAAAATTACTCTCTGATCTCTGCTTAATTTCTCTCCCTTTTTATACGAAACTGTTCCATTGTTTAGAATCATATACGTGTAGTTATTGAGAGTGGGAGAGCAGGGTAACTATGAACACCTGTGCACTTGTTTATCTTTTCTCTCTTTCTAATTTTCATGTCTCTTCAAAATAGTAGTGGCGATGATCATAGCCTGTTTACTTTTTTATGCTCGATGCTGCTGTGGACTAATCTTTTCTCTCTTTCTAATTTTTGTGTCTCTTCAAAATAGTGGTGGGGATGATCATAGCCTGTTTACTTTTTATGCTCGATGCTGCTGTGGACTAATCTTTTCTCTCTTTCTAATTTTTGTGTCTCTTCAAGCCCTCTCTTTGTGTATAGATGGTTTTTCTTCCTTCCTGTGGCGAAATTGTTTGAAGGTTGTTGAACTGATGCACTATCGTTATTCTTTTTACATGATTTAAAATATTATTCTCTTTACTTAGAATTATTATGATTTGTAATTTATTCAGATACATATAAGACATATAATATCAATTGCCATATATTCAAAAATATTATAATTGTAATGCAATAATATGAAATACATAAAATATAATTATAAAAAATACAACATCGAATACAAAATACGTACATAAGTATTGTACTTAATTTAGGTTCATTAATAAGAAGTTATGGACGTAACACCTACCCCCTTAGATTGAGCATGGGAGAGAATCGAAACATGCTCAAATTTTTCAAACAATTATTTTTATAGAGGAGATGTTATTACTGCTCATACATGCATTATGTCCATTCTTTGTATTAAAAAAATTTTATTCAAACCTATATTATTTTTCTCATCTTTTATTCGAATTATAATAATTCTTTTAGTTATTAATTTACGATTTTTAATCATTTATTCAAAGAATTTATGTGTCACAGTTTTAGTAATTATTTGTGTTACAATTTGATGCTTAACATTTTTTACAGAACAAAATTGTTTTATAAAAAGGATTGAGTTTGCGTAGAATTTTGTATCGAAGTTTACGATTTAAAAATTTTTTAGTTTGCTTGGAAATTATTAAAGAAAAAAAAAATTTTTTTTAAATAGTTCTATGAATTTGAGAATTTGAAAATATACTACTTTAAATTTTGCAGACAAAAAATATTTCTTTCTGAAGCATATAAATTTTTAAACCTATTTTTATTTCTTGTATTACATTTTTAGTTATTTTATTCATACAAATTTCTTTCATTCTCAAGTAATATTTTTATATGAATCTTCTGAAGTAATTTTACAATTAGACAATTTAGTTAATAAGGTACAATTTGTAAGTAGGAATGCTCGTTATTAGAAATTTGAACAATGCCATTTTAGAGTCTTCTTTAATAAAATCATATTGAATCAGTTGTAGGGTTTATTTTAATTTTTGATAAAAATTAGGTTCCATTTTTTTTAGTTTTAAACAATTATATAGAATAGTGTTTAAGATTTAAAATAAAATCATTACAAAATGAAAAATTAACAAAGTCTAAAAATATAATTCAAACTTGCGAACATTTAAATGAAATAATTTTTCAAATTAGATTATTTTTATAGTGAAAAAAAACTTAATAAAAATTTGTATATATAGAAAAGTTTAATGCATTGAAAAGAATTTAATTGATTTCTATTATAAGTCCCTTATTGCAATATTATACCATATGTATTATTGAAATTATTCTATTATTCTTGTTTAATTCTCGATAGTTTTAATCTGTTTGTATGTACTATTTTTTGTTTATTTTTAACTTGTATTTTAACGTTTCCTTTGTTTAAAATTTCTAATATTTTGTGTGGGCCTGTATATTGATTAGCAAATTTATGAATTTTTCCCCCGTGTAGTAAAAATACTTCGTCTCCGAGTTTAAGATTTTGTGGGTTGCTATTTCTATCATAATAGACTTTTGATTTTTCTTTTGCTAATATTAAATTTTCTCTAGCGATGTTTCTCATTTCATGAAGTCTTGTTATTAGGTCTGTTAAATATTGGTCGTAAGTTTCTAATTTTTCGTGGTCAAGAGGCGGATCGCTTGACGGTAGTCGTGCTAATTTTCCAAAAATTAATTCGTATGGAGTACACTTTGTCCCTTCATGAATACTTGTATTATACGAAAACATAGCTAATTCTAGCCAATCGTCCCATTCTTCATTTTTATTAATAAATTGTTTTAAATATTCTCCTAAAACGTGGTGAGATCTTTCGATTGATCCGTTCGATTGAGGGTGGAATGCAGTTGTTTTAAATTGTCGAATTCTAAATCTTTTTGCTAATCTTCTCATTAAATTACTTAAAAAGTCTGTTCCTTGATCTGTTAAAACTCCTTTAGGTGATCCAAAAATGCAAATAAATCTTTTAATAAATGCATCAGCTATTGTACTAGCTTGATGATTTGGAAGTGCAATTGCTAATGAATATTTAGTTAAATTGTCTTGTATTGTTAATATATATTCACTTCCGTTTTTGGTTTTTGGTAATGGTCCAACGATGTCCATTGCTATTTTTTCGAATGCTGTACCTGGCGTATCTGTTATAATCATTGGGTTTTTTGTTTTTACTCTAACTAATTTTTTTAATTGACATTGGAGGCAACTTTGTATATATTTTTGAATATTATTTTTCATATTTTCTTAATAATAATTTTGTCGTATTCTACCATAAGTTTTGGTTACTCCTTTATGTCCTCCAACTGAGCTTGAATGAGCTTCTTCAATTAATTGCATATATTCTTCTTTCGTGGGATATTTTGTATGTCCACTGCATACAACAACTTTTACAAATGAATTTTCAAAAATTAATTTTATCATTGATAGGATTTCGTCCCAAGTTATATTATTTATTTGGGCTGTCCTTGCGATGCTTATGCTTTTTAATTTTAATTGTTCACATAAATTTTTCATTGAAATAATTGTAGTTTTAATTCTTTTTATTGTATCAGATAAATTTTCTTTTATTTCACTTTCTATAGGAAGAGCTATATGGTAATATATACCTCTCTTTATTTTTTCTGCTATACCTAATTTTAGTTTACCAAAACTTGGCAATTTTTCGCGTTTGGCTAATGATCTAGATCCATTATCTCGAGGGTCTCCGTTGACTGAAAGAAAGTAGGTTAGGTTGTCTCTACGCATTGGTAATTGGTCTCTGCAGTCGATAATATATCTTCCTTGTTTTACATTTAAATTTTCACAATTTTCATTTTCCATTAAATTATCTTCTTCATCAGATGATTCTTCAGAGTTAGAATTTTCATAGCCTTGATCAATTTCTTCGTTTTTCTTCAATTTTGATTTTTGTTTAGTATACTCAGGATCTGATTCTATTTCATCAGGTATAATTTCATTATAAAATTTTTCTTTTCTTTGATTCTTTGTATTACATACCTTTTTTGGTATTCCCCTTTTTTTCTTTGAAAAGGAGGTATTCAAACGTGTGCATTGTTTTTTTGGTCTACCTCTTTTTTTCTTCTCGTGTGCTTTTATTTTATTATCTTGAATTTCTTCTATTTCTTTATTTTCTTTTTCACATATATAATTTTTTTGATTTCCATTTTCTTGTATTCTTTTTTGATTTCTCGTAATAACATTACAAGTTTCAATACTTGTACCATAATTTCTTTTATTAAATATATTTTTAATAGATTGGAGAATTTTCTTTATCTCCATATTCATGTAGCATTCATTGTCATTAATTATTTTTTCAATATATGGGAGACTTTTTCTTATCTCCAAATTCAAATAGGATTCATTGTCCTTCAATATTCTTTCAATAGATTGGAGACATTTCCTTATCTCCAAATTCAAATAGGATTCATTGTCCTCAAATATTTTTTTAATAGATCGAAGAATTCTTTGTATTTTCGAATTTCCATTGGATGCATTGTCCATAAACATTTTTTTTATATCGTAGAGACTTCTTATTATCTCCAAGTTTGATTCATTTTCATTTGCTACATGTTGTATATATTCTTTTAATTTTTCTTTTATCTTTTCGTGCACACTTTTCATTATATTTTCTTGAATTTCCTGAGTTTCTTGAATTTTTTCTTCTTTTATTCCTTGTACTTTTTCTTCAGCTATAACTTCAACTGGATTTCTGGATAAGGCGTCAGCATTAACATTTGTTTTTCCAGCTTTGAAGACCACATTAAAATCATATTCTGCTAATTTGAGTTTCCATCTTGTTACTCTTGAACAAGGATCCTTAGAATTTTGGAACCAAACTAGTGGTTTGTGATCCGTGACTAAGGTAAATTTTCTTCCATAAAGGTATGGTCTAAAATGTTGCACACTATATATAATTGCCAAGGCTTCTTTTTCATAAGTATTATATTTTCTTTCACATTCATTTAAAGTTCGTGAAGTATAAGCGACTGGTTGATCTTTGCCAATTACTTCTTGTGATAAAATTCCTCCTATTGCAAAACCTGAAGCGTCCGTTGTTAAAATAAATGGTTGAGAAAAGTCTGGTCTTTTTAAAAGTGGTTCCTCACAGAGTTTATCTTTTAAAGTATCAAAAGCAGCTTGTTGTTTATCGGTCCAAAGGAAAGGTGTGTCCTTTCTTAAAAGTTGATTTAAAGGATTTGCTATTTCTGAAAATCCGTCTATAAATTTTCGATAATAACCCGCTAGTCCTAAGAATTGTTTAATATTTTTAACGTTTTTTGGTTTTGGAAATTTCTTTACAGCTTCAAATTTTTTCGGGTCGGGTCGTACACCATTTTTATCAATTATATGCCCTAAGTATCCTACTTCTAACCTCAAAAATTCACATTTATCTGGTTGTAGTTTTAAATTAGCAAAACGTAGTCGTTCCATAAGTTTCGAAAATTTTTCTTCGTGTTCTTCTAAGGTATCTGCATAAATTACAATATCGTCCAAATAAACAAATTATTCTGATCCTTGTAAACCTAATAATACCTGATCAATAAGTTTTTGAAATGTGCTTGGTGAATTTTTTAATCCAAAAAGCATTCTATCAAATTCGTAGTGTCCAAATGGCGTTGAAAATGCCGTCTTATAAGAATCTCTAGGATCCATTTTGATTTGATGAAAACCGGATGCTAAATCGAAGACTGAAAAATATTGAGCGTTTCCTAATTGATCCAACAGGTCCGTAATATTGGGGAGAGGGTAAAATTGACCTACCGTGCGTTCATTTAGTTTTCTGAAGTCTAAAACTAATCGCCATTTTTTATTTCCCTGTGAGTCATCTTTTTTGGTACTATCCATATTGGTGTATTGAAAGGTGAATCAGAATGTTTAATAATCTTTTGTTTTAATAATTCGTTTACTTGACGTGTCATTTCTTCTTTATGAACAGGTGGAAATCTATATTGTTTAGTAATAATTGGTGTGTCATCTGTAGTTATTATTCTGTGTTTTATAAGATCTGTTCCTTCTAAATATTCTCCAGGTATATGAAATCGATCCGAATAGTTTTCTACTAAATTCATGACGTGTTCTAATTCTTCTTTATTTAAATGTTCAAGACGAAGTAATTTTTTTATGTCTTTAACTCTATCGTTGCCTGTAATGTTAAAAATATTTTCTGATTTCATATTTTTTGAAAATACATCAATGATTTGTTTAATTGATGAGTCTTCATTTTTAATATCAGATTTGCTTACTTAACTTTCTTGTTTTATTTCATCAAAATCTTCTAAATTTAATTCAAAAATCGGGATGTCAATTGATTCGTTTAATGTATTTATAGCCTGTAAATAAGCTAATCCTTTTATATTTGAAACTACTGCATCACCTAAGTAAACACCGTCTTTCACTACTAATCTTGGAATGTAACCTACTTTTTTATTTTTATTTAAAATTTTTACATGAATATTGTAAATTGATCTTGCTGGTATTGTAAAATAATTTTCCGAATCAAAATTAAATTTTTGTTTATTGATTTCTAGATGTCTTTCTTCATAATTAATTTTCACTTTATTTTTTATGAAAAATTCTGTTCCTAATATTCCATCATGTTCAATTGGAACATCATTTGATAAAAGATTAAAAGTTGTTAGAATTCCAAAAATATTAATCTCAACTTGACCTAAGGTGTAAACAGCGTGATCGTTTATTCCTGTTAATTTTAGACATTTATTTTCATCAATTTTTATATCCGATTTTAGCGCGCGAATTTTTAACAAATTTGGTCCTGCACCTGTATCAATCATCATTGTGATTGGAATTTTTAATTCTTGAGTGTCAATTCGAATATATGGAATAGTGTTGGTTTTTGCTAAATTAATGTTCCTGAATGCATAGTAATTTCTTTTTAATTCTTCCTCAGAGCATCCTACTGAAGAGGAATTTTGGAGTTTCCCTGATTTTGAGTTTGCGAATTTGTTTGTTGTTGTTGTTTATTATTTTCATCCCACATTCTTTTTCTACAATTAGTGGAAATGTGTCCTAAATTTTTGCAATAATTGCATGTTATATTTTGATTTCTATTTGTAAATTTTGATGTATTGTTAGTTCGTGATTCTTGAAAAAATTTCGTTGTTGGTTAGGGAAAAAATTTTGTCGTTGATTTTGCCGTTGGTATGAAGTATGCAATTGATTTTGTGGCGTGTTTCTAAAGTGATTTTGGAATTGATTTTGTCTTTGATTCTGTTGTGGATTTTTATAAGTATTTTGACTTTGAAATTTATTAAATGCATGATTTTGATTGTTAAATCGATTTTGATTTGAAAAATTTTTGTGTGATCCTGGAGAAAAGGAGTTTTCTCGTCTTGCTCCTATCAATTTATTAAGTTGAAAACAATTTACTGCAAAGTGGCCCTTTTTTCCACAAACTAAACAAGTTATTACATTATCTTGAGCGATATTAATTTTGGTTGTTTTTGCAAATTCTTTATTATTTTTAGGATGAGAATAATACTCAGTATTATGCTCACTTTTTCTGAATTCACGGTGTGATAATAATTTCCTTTCTATTTCTACTGCTTTATTAACTATTTCTTGAAATGTGTCTGCTGTACCTATTCGTATTTCAATTTCTGGTCTAAGTCATCGTGAGAAGCAATCAACAGTTGTTTTATCTAAATTTGTTTTAAATGCTTCATCTACTGCATTTTCGTTGCTAAGCCTATGCGCGTCTAATATTCTTTCTGCTGCTTCTGCGATTCTTGAACCGTAAGAAATTACATTTTCGTGTTCCCACATATATATTGCTCCTAATTCTCCTTGTAATTGATAAACAGATTTTGCTGGTGCGTAAATTTGTTTTAACCTATCTGTCAACTGCTCTACTGTATTAAAATTATTTCCTATTATAATTCTTCGTGCTTCACCCGAAATTCGACTCCTAATTAATTTTACTAAATTTGTTTGTACTTGTGCGTTCTCAGGAAGCATAAATTTTGCTTCTAAACAACTTTCAATAAATATGGATAATGGAATATTTTTTCCGTTAAACATTGGTATGGTTTCTAATGCATCGCGTAATGACACTTGCTGATTATTTGGAAGCGCCATGTTTTCTTAAAAATCGTTACTGTCTCTAGTGCTGTCAAAAGAATCGTTTTCAGAGTGTTCGCTTGTTTCAACTTCGTCAACTAATGGATTATTTGAACCTAAATTTGCTTGAGACTGATTTCCTAAATTTTGTTCTACTAGAGTTTCTTCTAATATAGAATCTTTGCTGTAGTTATCGTCAGTTTCAGAAGAATTATCGTCAGTGTCAAAAAGTTGAGAAATAAAACCTGAGTCAAGCTGTCTATGTTTTTCTTCGGGATTAGGATTTTCTTTAGAATATCTAGGTGTACTTGTGTGTGGATTTTCTTTATAATAAGGAATTCCCGAATGTAATAACAATTCTGGATTATTTTTTATTTTAGAGCGAGTTAAATGTGAGGAATCGAAGAAGACATTAAAAGATTGCATAGTATCAAAATTTATAATATACACAATAATTGTAAAATTGTCAATCTTGTTTCTTCAATATAAAATATACTTTTCTTTTATGGTTAATTTTTTTAAGCTTCAGGACGGTAAAAAATTTTTTCAAACAAATAATAACAAATCACAATTTAAAGAATGAAACAAAATTTTGTTTAGCACAAATTAAATATTAAAATGATTCATATACAAGACAAAAAATTCCATAAGTCAAGAGGACTCGAACCCCTATTCATAAATATAATACTGGATTTATTTTAAGAATGCACCTTGCAACTTTAATAATTATAAGTTAAGAGGACTCGAACCCCCATTCATTAAAACCAATATAAAATATATTTATGAATGCACCTTGCGACTTAAATCTTGTATAATGTTATCAATCAATATAAAATATACCAATTTAAATGAAAATATGGAATGTCATTAATTATTTTTTAATATTGTATGATAATATTATTTGTTATTATTATTTATTAAAAAAATTTCACCTTTTTTAACAAATGGTATACTCATTGATTTATTAAAAATGTTTAGAAAAATAAATTCTTTAAAATTTTCGAATTTTATTAAAATTTTGACAAAATAATGGCTGATCGACTTTATAATTTTCCCGGGCCGATGCACCAAGATTGGTTCTAACAAATTTAGTTGCGATTATGATGCATTGACACCTTTGGTGACTGCCTGCGTGTGCAAGCAGTCGAGACTAGAGTAATGCTGCGGTTACACCTCTGCAGGCAGCCTGCCTGCCTGCAGGTTGTCATGGTGACATACAAGAGTAAGAGAGTCAGTGACTTCAAACTTCTTCTTTACTCTCGTTGCTCCTGCCTGCACAGGCAAGCAGCCTGCAGAGGTGTAACCGCACCTTTAGAGTGCAGTCCCATGGCGCCATATTGCGTTACGTTTACAAACTACTTTCGTAGATCTATTGTGCGTTGAACTTTAGATACCAGTAAAGATTTTTACTTGTGAATGATGTGATAGCACCTTAATAAAGTTAAAAAAATCTATCTAATATAATAGTCTTTGTACAACAGTGATGAAGCCATTTGTTGCAAACGCCAATAAATTAAATGATAAGTTTTTTTAAATAACGTAAAATTTGATATATTTTTAATAAAAATCAGGTTTAAGAAGCAAACAATTTTAAAAACAGTATTATAAGAAACATTTCTCAATAAAATTTTGACCCAGCATACAAAATTATTCATTTATAACTTAAAATAAATTAAAAACTTTGTTAAACAAAATATTCTCGCAAGTTCAGGAAATTTCTCGAATTTAGTATATAAGGAAGTTAAGAACTTTATTTCCCAATGTACAGCGTGCATGCGACATTGCGTTTATTTGTATTGGTTATGTTTATATGGATGCGTTTTTAGGTTTAACACATATCTCCGAAATTGTATATAGTTTGTGTTTATATATATATATATATATATATATATATATATATATATATATATATATATATATATATATATATATATATATATATATATATATATATATATATATATATATATATATATATATATATATATATATATATATATATAACAATAATAATTTATTTTTAAAATCTTTGAATCATAGTTGTATCAACTTGTACTAAATATTTTATTTTATTTATTGCAGGGACCGACACAGATATAAAAAACGCTATCTATTAATTTTATGCCACAAAAGTTTAAAAGAACGAAAAATTGTTTAAACTTTTGAAATTTTACATTGGGTTTGTAAATGTTATAAATTTTGTGACTTCAATTGGTTAAACAAATATTAAATACATTGCGACATATAGAAAGTTAATTATATTTTAAGATACTGTTACGTCAAAACAAGAAACCTTTATAAATATACCTAACGTTCCTCGTTTTAAATTAGTTTCATAAATGAATCTAATTTGGGATGAGGATAAGTCAATAAGCCTACTAAATGTTGTGAGAGAATAATTTATTTAAAAACCAACAAGAAAGAAAAGAGTTGACAAAAATACAATGAGTACAAAATTATGAATCTTACTTAAAGAATAACGATTACTTGTGTGATGATTATCTTGTAATCCAATCTTGAGTGGTGATGAGCACTAGACGAAAAGGGACTGCCTTATGGTTGTCCTTAATGGTGGAGAATTTGTGCTAGTGTTTACACTAATGAGATAGTGTATTGTATTCCGAAAAATATCTGCTAGTCCCAGACAGTTGTCGCCTCTTAAGCAAATTTCGATGTTTCGAAATTTGGAATGTGATCCTATAATATTAGAGTTTTGTAGACACTCGAAAGAGTTTCCAAATTTATATTTTTGGAAATTGATAAAAGTTATATTCGAAGGTCGATAAATAGGGTGTTGATTTGAAACTGATTTCAAATTATTACTTGGGGAATAATTCACTTGTAATGAAGTATGTTTAAATTAATACTTGGACGACACTTTTTAAATAATGTTCAAAGGTATACTGGGAGACTTTTCACTTTTAATAATGTTTAAAGGTTAACTGGGAGTTCACTTTTGAATAATGTTCAAAGGTATACTGGGAGACTCTTCACTTGTTGACGATTAGATGAATACTGCTGATTTCCAAAAAATTACTCTCTGATCTCTGCTTAATTTCTCTCCCTTTTTATACGAAACTGTTCCATTGTTTAGAATCATATACGTGTAGTTATTGAGAGTGGGAGAGCAGGGTAACTATGAACACCTGTGCACTTGTTTATCTTTTCTCTCTTTCTAATTTTCATGTCTCTTCAAAATAGTAGTGGCGATGATCATAGCCTGTTTACTTTTTTATGCTCGATGCTGCTGTGGACTAATCTTTTCTCTCTTTCTAATTTTTGTGTCTCTTCAAAATAGTGGTGGGGATGATCATAGCCTGTTTACTTTTTATGCTCGATGCTGCTGTGGACTAATCTTTTCTCTCTTTCTAATTTTTGTGTCTCTTCAAGCCCTCTCTTTGTGTATAGATGGTTTTTCTTCCTTCCTGTGGCGAAATTGTTTGAAGGTTGTTGAACTGATGCACTATCGTTATTCTTTTTACATGATTTAAAATATTATTCTCTTTTCTTAGAATTATTATGATTTGTAATTTATTCAGATACATATAAGACATATAATATCAATTGCCATATATTCAAAAATATTATAATTGTAATGCAATAATATGAAATACATAAAATATAATTATAAAAAATACAATATCGAATACAAAATACGTACATAAGTATTGTACTTAATTTAGGTACATTAATAAGAAGTTACGGACGTAACAATACGATTATATAAAAGAATTTTGATAAATTTTGGACTTTTTTGTAATATACAAATAAAAAAACGTGTTGGCTACCCGGGATAGACATTGATAGTCATTATACAAAAAATAGTCGGTAGCGCGATTGTTTAAATAAATTGTTTAAACAAAACTTTTTAAAGTAGTACATATTTCAACTAACCTCATTTATCGCTCAGGTTGTCAATGTGGACACTTCTCCGAATCCAATATCCTTCATTCAAATTTTTTATCGTTGAAGTACTTCCTTTCGTGGGTTTATTTATATCTATGTCATTCTCAATTATAATACCTTTATGTCAAAGAATAACTTTTAATCATATTTTGTCTATTTAAATAATAATTTAAAAAGAAGCGTAAATCTCTTACTCGCTAATATATATCTTAAATTAATTTTCACTTGTTTCACTTTCTAAATTAGCTTAACTTTTGACTGTATTTAAAATTTATAATAATAATTTGGAGGTAAAGTGTGTACTATGGTGACATTTTATTAATTTTAATATAAACAAATTTTATTTTCTCAATGAAGCCTTTAATAAACAATGATTTAATTTCTTACCTTTGATGTTTTGATTTCCACTTTCATTCGCATTATATATGCAGTAAATATAATCATGCACGAAATTTCAGAAACTTAGTAGAAGATCCTGTAACAACACGTTTTACACGCATGAAAATCTGTTGTATGATTATTACTCCAGTGTAAATTTTTTAAATATGAAGAAAAGCTCCTTCTTCTTCTTAAATGACTTGAGGCTTTGCCAACTGTCAGAACAACACTAAAAAGAAGAATTAAGAATATATATATATTTGAGATATTATTTGGTAACTATGTCCTATTATTTTCTCTGAGTGTCAGAGAGCTGAAAACGTCATCCAGTTGGAGATAGCAGTTCCTTGAATGCTGCAAGATGTTGTTTCAGTCTGTTAGTACAGGAGGCGCTAAGTGTGTTATTAAATAACTGTTGCTCTGTGGTCCAAATTTTGTCATAAAAAGGAAAGGTGTCATGGAAGTTGGGTATAGACAAGGATTTGCTGCAGTCATGAGGAGCTAATTGGCTCATTACCATTCAATAAATTGACTAATCAACATTTACTACACAAATCTCCCTCCAAAAGTAAAAAACCTTCCCGGCTCTCTGACAGTTAGTTCACTCGGGTTAAACACCAGATTAGTGATTGAATCCGAACTGGGAACAGGGTCACTCAATTTACTGAAGAATTGTATTAATTTTGTGCGAGCCGCAGACATTAATGGGCATATGTTAATGATATGAGCCATTGACCTTCTGTCCTTACCGTATTCACAGTGCACATCTCTGTTCCAACTAATTCTTTCCAAATGGTCCGAAGTAAAGATATGACCAGTGCGAATTCTGGTGATTACATTGATCCAACTCCTCGGCAGAGAAAAAACCTCAAACCAGGGTCTCTTAGATTTAAAGGTGACTCTAGAAAAATATCCGTGCCCCGTCAAATCTCTGTCTGTGTAGGACCAGAGTCTGTTTATCCACGCGGACCTGTCCGGGGCAAGGAGTGTCTCTTTGAGATCCGACCAAGAAGGTCTTATGTATATTCTATTGTGGCCCTTATTGACCTCTCGAGACACTCCGTCTATAAATTCATTGTCCTTAATCCGCGAGTGGGTGGGAACCCATAGAAATTTAAATATAGTGTTGTGTGAATTAGGAAGGAGGGGAAAGATCATTTGACGGATCTTATATACCATGTATGGATTATCTTTACAGAGCAAGGTGTTACCAATTCTATTGATCGAATATAAGGAGTCGCATATGATCAACACATGTGAACAGCCCCTTTCAATAGCATATGCAATTGCGGAGTGTATGGCATAAAGTTCTGCTGTCATGATTGTAACGAAAGGTTGTAAAGGAGTGTCCTGAGTGTAATTAATGCAAATGTCATGGAAGGCTGAGGCCGCAAGATTTGTCTTAGGATTCAGGGAAGCGTCTGTATAGATAGGTGTATAGTTTTCATAGTACGAGATTAGTAGGTCCTGCAGACCCTTTTCAGGAGAATCCAGGGCCTCCAATCGATTTCCCGAGGAAGTATCAGTAGATATGTCCAAAGATAGAGTTTTCCATTGCCAGTCAAAATATGCTGGGCGATGTGTGCTATTGCAACTCTTCATCAGTGGAAGCATCAAATAACTACCCCATGTGCAGTTTCTGCCAATGAATGAATTGATCAATGTTAACCTTCTAAGATACAGGGGAGGTTCATTGGCCTCTGAAAGAAGTACTGGTATGAGGGAAGTGCAGAGACAGCCCAATGCTATTCTTATGGAGGCTGATTGCACACGGTCGAGCATTTTCAGACTTGTGGCTAAAGCGTGTGTGAATAGAGGAGATCCCCACTTAAAAATGGCACGAATTAGGTTTCGGTAAACTATAAGAGCAAGGGTTGGAGACGTACCCCAGGTTGCTCGAGAAACTATTTTCAAAATGCCTAGAGCTCTTGAGGCTTTGTCGGCTATCATTTTAATGTGGGGAATCCAAAGCAACTTTCTATCCAGCAAAACCCCTAGATGTTTCATGCTTTCAGCGAAGACGACAACATTACCTCCTACTACTCCTCGCACCCCATCGTATGCCGATCTGGACCTCGAAAAGACACAACCGATCGTTTTCGATAGAGCTTCATCCATGCCTATTGATTTGAGCCATTCCGACAGGCTATTTATGGCTGCAGAAATGTCCTCAGAAATATTTTCACTCTTATTAAACTTAGTGTAAATTAACAGGTCGTCTGCATACATTATATGCTTCATATTGTGGTTGCCATTAATTGCTGATCTCCTCTTCCTAAAAACGTATTGGTGTAGGGAAATAAGTCCCCCACTTTCTATCTCATGTTTCAGTCTCGACTGTACGAGTTTCCTGAACAGCTTACAAAGGACCGAGGTGAGTACAATTTGGCGAAAACCTTTTCCCTGGGATTTGGGCAGGGCCATCACCCTCGTTTTAAGCCAAGATTGGGGGAACGAAGAGTGAAGGAACATCCGATTATACAAGACATGTAAAAACTCCAAGGCCACGGGTACTACCTCACCTGTAATACCGTCTAATCCTGGGGCTGATTTATATTAACAGGAATTTAGTCAGCTTTAAATTCCTGTTTGGAAAAGGGTGAGGTGCCTTCACCGAATGATGAAGGAGTGACCAAGAAAGGTATTTGCGCTGGTGGAATATTTGATTGGAGAAGATCTTGTCTAAACTTCTTTAGTTCAGGCGTATCAGCGTCAGTCGAGATGTTTGTTCGGAGTCGACCCGACCGAGAAATGCTCCGAAGATTTATATTCACAAAACAGTCGTTGAACATTCAAAAATTTCTACTTCTGGTTGTTTTTGTTATTGTTCGATCTTTCACTTGAGCTTTGTCCATACGCACACGGATTATTTGCAATCACCAGTGAGGGTTAAATTTGATTGGTTCTAACAAATTTAGTTGCGATTATGATGCATTGACACCTTTGGTGACTGCCTGCGTGTGCAAGCAGTCGAGACATTACATTATTACATTATTACATTATTTTTACATTTTTTAGAGTAATGCTGCGGTTACACCTCTGCAGGCAGCCTGCCTGCCTGCAGGTTGTCATGGTGACGTACAAGAGTAAGAGAGTCAGTGACTTCAAACTTCTTCTTTACTCTCGTTGCTCCTGCCTGCACAGGCAAGCAGCCTGCAGAGGTGTAACCGCACCTTTAGAGTGCAGTCCCATGGCGCCATATTGCGTTACGTTTACAAACTACTTTCGTAGATCTATTGTGCGTTGAATTTTAGATACCAGTAAAGATTTTTACTTGTGAATGATGTGATAGCACCTTAATAAAGTTAAAAAAGTCTATCTAATATAATAGTCTTGTACAACAGTGATGAAGCCATTTGTTGCAAACGGGAATAAAAAAAGGTATGATTGTAATTTATTTACATCGATATTAAAATTAATTATTTTTTATGTGAATATTGTTCAAATAATTGTAAGAATTATTTTTTTAAATTTTTAATAAAATATTTATGTGTTTTTAGGTGAAGAAATGGGTAAAAATAAAAAAGGAGGTGCTGTAAATACAAAACGTGGTAACGGTAAGCAATAGTCATAAATAAAATTCAATTATTTTTAAAACTAATAAAATTCTTTGCAAAATTTCAATCAATTTCAAAAGTTTTTCGGAATTCTCAGAGAAAAAACTTGAATAGTCTGAGAATTTTTATCTGTATCCTGGAAAATTATTGTTTTCCAAAGATTTAGTGTTTATTCTTGAAATTTAATTTCACTTTAATATGTTTAAATTTATTCGATTTTAAAAGAATTGCGTTTACAATTTTCATGCATAGATAAACTTCAAAAGACTTTAATTTAAAGTTTTGTATAATTTCAATTTTAAATGTATTTAATTAGAAACATAAAAGATTATTTAGATATAATATTTTCATAAATAATAAAACTCCTTGCTAAATTTAAATTCTTTTTATAACAATTTTAATAGAATTCCTCAAAAAAGTTATTTTTTTCAAAAATTTTATTAAAATTTATCAAAGAAATTTAATTCTTTCAATAACCTGTGCTACAATTTGTTTATTAGAATTTAAGCATTATTTTCAATAAATTTTTAATTAATTTTCTTTACAGAATTAAATTATTTTCAAAAATGTTAATGAAATTCTTTGCGTAACAATTAAATTTTTTCAATATAATTTTAATTAATTTTTTCCAAAAAATACATTTATGTTTAAAAATTTTCAATAATTAACGTCAATTCTCTTTATAAATAATATTTTTCACCAAAATTCAATTATTTTTAAAGCTTTTAATAAAATTATTGACAGAATAGAATTTGACAATTCAAAGAACTTTTCTGACAATTAAAAAAATAAACTTAAATAAGAATTATAGTTGACAATTCTAGAAATAAATAATCTTAATAATGAAAATAATTTTTGAAGAAGTTGCAGTGACAAAGTAACAAGTTTTAATTATTATAAAACATGAAGAAAGTGATCAATTCTAGTCAAAGGCTCGGAGTGATTGATATCTTCATGTTTTATAATAATACTAGTCTCCAAAACAGCGCGCTACGCGCGCCCTATTTTCTCTTCCTTTTTCTATGGCAACTTTGTGAAAATGATTAATTTAAAACGTCATATTTATATTTTTAGAATAAAAAAAATTCTACAAAACACAACATACCTATAATTACAAAGCTTTACAGTAAACTTATGTATATATATATATATATATATATATATATATATATATATAGAAATTTAAAAATAGTTATACTGAAAATCAGCAATGTAATGTAACATAATTAAAAGTACATAAAAATGCCATCTATTTTGATAAATATTTATAAAAAATGAACAGTATAATAATACTAAAGTTTGTAAGTACACACTACAACCCAACCAGCATTAGAGAGTTCGTCAGTGCGCTGATTCAGTTATTTGATCTAATCGCTCAATTATTATAATATTTAAAATAAGTTTAAAACGTTTAATACTCTTTAATAGATATTATTTATATATATATATATATATATATATTAACTATTATTATATTAACTATTATTATATTTAGTTTTATAAACGGTTAACTGAGAGAAATAAATGGTTGGGACTACTATTTTGTTAGTATACCGCAACTATTTTTTTCACTGTAGAATTTTTTCACAATTTACTATTTCAAAATGTCCAAATCATGCCTGATAATATTTTATTGTTTCTAAAATTTATTTTAAATAAAAGTCTCTGACTTTCCTGAGTGTTAGACATGCTATAGTTACAAAATGTAAATTCTCTAAGGATAGTGACTATAGATGAAAACAGAATATTATTAATAGTTTAACACAAATTATTCCATAATTTCTAGAAAGACATATTTTTTTTATATTTTTGTAACTTCTTTGATTTCCTAAAAAAACTTTTATTGATGAAAAATATCGTACTCTATACAACGCTACATATAATTCTCCAGGATTGAAAACATCTTTTCTTAAATCTATAGCAATTTTGTGAAAAGTTTGTCCCTACAACTTATTTATAGTCATAGCAAATGCTAATTTAATAGGAAATTGCCTTCTTTTAAATGTAAACGGAAAAACTTTATCACAATGTAATGTAACACGGTGCAAAAAACCATATTTCCAGCTTTGTCACCTGTTAATATTTGATATTTAATAACATTATTTAATATATCTAAAATTAACAATCTTGAACCATTACATAGTCCTTCATTAATACTCATATTCCTAATTAGCATTACAACTGAATGTATTCGTCAATGTAATTCATGTGGTGGTAATCCAGATGGTGAAAGTGTATTGAAATATTCTGTTAAGATAATTTCACTGAAATTGACATTATCACAATTTTCGGTAGAATCGACACTTTTATATATTTTTTCTTTATCGTTATTTAATAATGCTACAACTCTTTCGTTAATTTCATTCACATCTACATTTCTAGAAACTAAAATTACATAACTTGAAAATTCTTCAAAAATAGACTTTTTAATCAAATCATTATATATATCTTGATCAATATCTATCTGACCTTTTTCAATAATTGATTCTGGTAATTGAATATTGTCATGTAGGTCATTAATTTCACCATTTCCCACTTTTAACAAAAAATTTATAAACTCAAATTCTTCAGGTAATGCTCTCGTATTTTAAGATAATGAAAATTTATGAAAACAACTTCATAATAAACTATTTTTTATAGATAAACTAATAATTTCGCTTCTGGTACTTCGCTCTTTTATTGGCAAGACTTGTCTAAAATCGACAACAATCTTTTGTTGAACATTTAATTTTTCATATCTTTCTTTACCCAAAATGCTTTCTTCTTGACAATTAATTAAATGATTCATATGAAATCATTTTTCATTATCTTCTATATCCATTAATCCCTTAAAATCAGTTAACGTGTGTCCATCTTATGCAAGCAAAAATTTTATATTTATCTAAGCTTTACGCAAAGCCTTATTTTCTTCACATGTTCTTTTATAATCTTCAGACATTTGTTGCTTGAATTCATCCCAAATTTGATTAGAGCACACTGGACGACAATGAATAAAATTCTAACAAATAATTGACGAAGCGTCTGTGGCATTATCTAGACAACAGCTTCGCTCAAACAATTTTTCCACTCATTATCATCATCAATAAACCCTACAGCTAAACAAGCAGATGTGAATGTCATATGTACTGTTCCATCAACTGTTTTCAAAGTGTCAAAAGAAGTTGCCCCATTCCTTGTAAGCAATAACAGTCTGAGATGAAACAATTCAACATCCAAAGGATTAACAGAATATATTCTTCACAATACTTTTTCACTACGTTCTCTAACTTTTCATTGTAGAGATTTCTAAACCCATGTGTAGTGTTCTGGTATTGGTGAATAATAATTCTGATGTGCATTTCTATTACGCTTGTTTAACTCAAAGTAATCTATTAAATTTGATTTCTTATCTAAATCAAAAGAAACAATGTCACTTTTTCCTTCACGAAATAATAACATTTTGTTCATTTGGTAAATGTATAGGTAAACGGTTAATACTATGACTTTTTTTTACCAAAGATTTACTCAATATTCTTCATACTGCTTCAACAGGTCCAACATATCTATTTTCTTCATAGTGATTTATTTCATCATGATTAATTACAGATTCGCTGTTATTATTAATTATAAAGTTCGAAGCAGCATCATGGCCTTTATAAATATATTTGTATAAGTATTTAACAGACTTTATACTAGAAATAACTTTCACATTAATATGACAATTGAATAATTTAGAAAGACTTGGACTATAGGAACAACATAACGATTATCAACAATGTAGTCATTTGGTCTTTCCTAAGTTTTTCCAGTGAATCTTCTACGATATTTCACATAACATTCATCTTTAAATATAGTTTATTCTTCATAGATCTAGAAAAGTTCGTCGCTTAGGGGCAGCAACATGCCGACTCAGCTAAACGGTGAAAAAGATGCCGTTTCAAAAAAGAAAAGTGAAAAACATGCCATTTCGCGAAAGCGCTGAGAAACATACCTTCTTCAAACGAACGGTGAAAAACATGCCTTTTCAACCGTTAATATTAAATATAATATTAAATAAATAAATAATTAATATAATAATATTAATAATTATAAATTAATCAATTAATTAATTAATTATTAATTGTTTATAATAAATATAATATCATTAATTATTTATAATTAATATAATATTATTAATATAATATGAATGTTAAAAATTAACGGTTGAAAATGCATGTTCTTCACCGTTCGTTTGAAGAAGGTATGTTTCTCAGCACTTTCGCGAAATGGCATGTTTTTCACTTTTCTTTTTGAAACGGCATCTTTTTCACCGTTTAGCTAAGTCGGCATGTTGCTGCCCCCAAGCGACGAGTTTTTAGAAGATTTTCCATCAACTAAACACCAGTCGCCACAAGTAAATGAATGTGAGACAAACCACATTTTTAAAATTCAATAACAATAAACATATGATTTAACTTCTCCAAAAAATTTATCGTTAACAATAGTATTTATAAGGTGTTTAACTTTCAAGTAAAAAACCCTAACTACTAAATCAGGTCGATCAGAAGCCGATTGATGAGGTAATAAATTTTCTAAAATTTCGTTCCATTTTGGATTGCATGTCATTGTTATGAATAAATCTGACTTTTTAATCCCTTGATTGTGTAAGTGATCAACTAATTCTTTATATGTTTTACTTCTTAGTTTTATTTGATTATTTTGACAAAAAATAGTCTATCTTTTTCAATGTTAACGTAATTATCAACAACTCATTGTTGAAACAATCTTTCGCCATGTAAGAATTGATTATACTCATGATCTCTTATTGACATTTTATATTTTATGTAAGCAGATTTTGAAATAGTATTATTTCTATATCGCTTTTTACTGTCATTACGAATCATATCAATATCGTAACCCTTACTTCCTTGTGGATAAAGTGTTGGATAAATACAAGGTTCAACCTTTAGATCCTAATTACTAACCAATTTTGATTTTTTTTTTGTCGTTTATACTCCTGTCCTATTGGCCTTACGCTCTCGACAAGAGTCCCTGCTGATACTTTTTATGGATTAAGCATAATCATTCTACCAAATATTAGCAAATTTTATCCAACCTAATGCGCCTACAGTGCGGCTTTCAAAGATAGGAGTACTCGCATTTGCCTGGACCACCCGTAATTGGGTTTTCTTGCCAGAGAAGAGGGAAACTATAGAAAAACCTCTTCTGAGTACAACCGCTTTTCGACAGTCTAGTTTCGGCGGTAGGCATCGGACAATAATCGACAATGCATACCGTCGCACCTAGAACGTCAAACCTCCCGCTCGAAATATCTCACCTGTCGGAAAAAATCCCCGGCTGACGGGGGGCGCGAACCTCGCTCGCACCACCCGCAAAGCCGGAGCTCCAACCAACTGAGCTATTCCGTCTAACCAATTTTAATTCTTTACTTGATTAGTTATAAATTGTAACATAAAACTCTGGTATTAAACCTTCTGAATTTGTATTGAAAATTGCGGTAACCTCATTACTTTTTTGAAAATTGTACCTTTCTTTATCAAATCCTTACTTTAAAGTAAATAATAATTTAATCTGTAATTTGTTAATTACAGATTATTGCATCGTCTGGATCATAAATGAATAATTGACCAAAAGAAGGATCATCATCTTTTTCAGGATATAAGGCATTATTCATTTGATAATAAATTTTACCTTGAATTTTGTAACAAAACGGCCCTCGCCTATTACCTTAAAAATTGACTACATTAGCATTTAATGAAGCAAAAGCAAATGAATTATTATACATTCTAACATTAGCTCTAAAATGATCAGACTTTTTGTGCGATCCATCATTCAAACTTTTTAATTTACAAGGATATTTTACTAAAGGCAATGAAACACCACCATTGCTACAACAACTATTAAAAGTATTCTTGTTGTTAACTTTCTCTTTTCCAAAATGTTTAGCCTGACAATGTCTGCAATTAACAGACATTTCACTTAGATAGTTTTCTTCTTTATTTAAAGAACTATTAACTGATACTGTTTTTAATTTAATTCTTTGACGATATGATTTTTGGTAAGCTGCAAAACTTTTTTTAAATTTCTGGTTCGAAGTGTTATCATTTCTTGCTGTTGAAGGTAATATCATTGTATCATCATCTTTTTCCACTTCATTTAAAGATTTTAACTTTATTTCTCTTACTTTATTCCCACCATTAATTACTTGTGTTTTATAGTCAGTTTGAGATATTTTTAGGTTATATTCTACTCCACTTAATTCAGTTATAAAACTATCAACAGCCATTGTCCTTAATTTAAATCTTTGACGATATGCTTTTGGATAATCTGCAGAACTTTTTTTAATTTTGTGGTTTAGAATGTTATCATTTTCACCATTTCTTGCATGCAAATGTAATACCATCGTATCATAATCAGCTATTTTCACTTCTTTTAAGGATTTTAAGTTTATTTCTGTTACTTCATTCCCAGAATTAATTACCTGTATTTTATTACCTGCAACTATTTGAGATATTCTTGAGTTAAAATATAGTTCACTTGAAATATGAATGTCTTTTTTTTGCTTATAATTTATTTTTTCTTTTAATTTAAGTCTTTGTCGGTATGCTTTTTGATAATCTGCAGAACATTTTTTAATTTTTTCTTTCGAAGACTTAGATTTTTCTTCATTTCTTATTGATGTTTGTAATAATTGAGAATTCAAATGTTTGTAATAATTGACTTCTTTAAAAGAATTAAACTCAATTTTTTTGTTTACTCTCATAATGACTTAATTAAATTTAATTACATACAATTTTCTGGGATATTACTGATGTAGAACCAAGTGCATGAGAAACAATAATATTTCTTTGCTTCGTAGCAAATATCTTTTGTTCTGATGTATTGCTTTGATGATATGCTTTTTGGTCATTTCCATCACAGCTTACACTATTTGTTACCATTTTTCGACCACAACTATTTACAACTTCTTAAATGTTTAATTCCTTTTGTTTTTTCATACCTTTATTCATATTATTTTGAAAATTTAATGTCTTCTTTATTACCTTACTACTCATCGCATATACACCTTTACTTCTTACTTCCACTTTCTGGACTTTATCAATTCCGTTATAATAAATTGGGAAATGTAGCAAATAATCATTTGTAAACATTAAATATAAATGATTTCTCATTGCTGCATGGTTATATACAACATTTTCAGGTTTAATGTTACAATAAATGGAAGTAGCAAATACAGTCGCGTATACACCGCAATAAACAAAAATTAGGCTCTTGTTGAACTACTTGAAAAACTGTAGTAGATTTAAATGGATATATTTAATTTAAAAATTGTATTTGATTATTGTTTAAGCATTTTCTGTTAAGACTATCATAAATGTACAATTCATTTCCATTATAATATGCACAAATCCAATGCCTATTATCGGAAGGGACACTAAACATAATTTGAATGTGGGACTGATATTTGTTAATTGGTTTTATTTTATTCAACATATATAAATAAGCTGTGTTTTGCATCTGCATGGTACCACCAGATTTGATATTTAATAATTCTTGAAGCTTATACATGTGGCAATCATTTAACATTTTTCCTTCTTTTAAAATAATATTTAAATCATTTTTACTTAAATTAAAGAATCTACTTTTTGATTTTGGGTTTTCCTTTATATTCAAAGAATTTTTCGACTTCCCTTCTTTTTTATTACCCGCACGTGCATAGTTATTTCCTCCTTTGACACTATCATCCGAAATTTTAGCATTATTAACTAAAATAGTCGGAAAATCTGATAAACAATTATTTTAAAACATTGTAAACAAATGACTTCGCAAAGCTGCATGGTTATGTATACAACATTTTCAGGTTTAATATTTATCTCTTTAATATTTATCTCTTTATACCTTAACCTCTTCATCTGTTAATGTACACGGCCACACAAAAAAAGTGTCTTGATCTGGGGTCGAGACATATGTTTTCCGGCGTATTTCGATACGCTGAATCCGAATCCGTTGTCAGAATTTGGCCAATGGGTCCTGGTTCCGCCCTAACCTCAAAAAATACCCTAAAATCGTTAAAATGGTCACTTTTGAATTATCAAAATTGAATCTAACCGCATATTGATAATTTTCTTAGATCCCTTAATTTAAATAAATTATTCTATAAGCTTTTCAATTGAAAATCCATATAAAACATTAAATCTATCGAACCTAAGGGGGCGTCCATAAATCACGTGTCTCAAAATGGGGGGTGGGGGGTTAGGAAAATTATCACAGTTTATCACCTGGGGGGGTAGGGGGCTTCGCACATGATCACGTGACATGAATTAACTCTAAATTTTCAAAGAAAGTTTAATTTGAAATTTGGACGATTTTTCATATTCAGCATCTCAATGGGTAATATAATTGATGTTACCGACGTTCGGCATTGCAGACGACGATTTATCCTTGTGAGTCATGAACGTGTACATGCTTTTTTCGAATCGAAATGTAAACAAACAAATGCCGGTGCATGCACGTTCGTAAGAAGCTTTTTTTATCTAGAAGTAAAATAGTAATTGTTTTTATTTAACTTTCGTTTAACGAAAAGTGAATCTGAGTATCGAGCAAAAATGAGTTCCAATATTGGAACTTTGTATGAAAAATCTTTTCAAGGAATATAAAATTCTAAATTGCTTTAAAAACAGCACAAAAAACTCAACAAGACTTTGTAAATCTTTGGACAGAAGCTAAAAAGAAATATAAAACAAAACCGGAATTGTGCGAATATGGAGAAAATCTTTTAAAAGAATTAAGACAAAAGAACAAGATTAAGCAAGCGAAAAAATATTACGCATTTTTTTGCGAGTGCTTCGAAATCAAAGGTGTGTTTTATTTTTTATATACATTATAATTTTTACGTGAAATTTGTTTAAGATTTGGTTAGTATTTTAATTATAGTAATAAAGTAAGTAATTAATTAATAATAATTGAGTATTTTTAATAATATTATTTTTCATTTATTTTATTATCAATTTCAATAAAATATTAAAAAAATAATAATTAAATTTTTTTAAGAGTAAAGATACTTCATCAACGACTATTGATCTAACTAAAGCTTTCAGGAGATGACTTAATAGAACCTAAATCCGCAGAATCAGATATCGTTGCTGGAACAGTAAATTTAGAATCACCAGAAAAATCCAAATATTCTGATGGCGTAGGAGAATCTGATGAGATAATCCAAGGAAAATTATCCAAGTAATAAGTGCATTATTTCAAAAATACTGTTTTGATTTAAAGACCATTATAATTATAAAAAATTCAGAGCATTAGTTTTGTTCTATTATTATTCTATAATTTTTGAGAACGTTAATTAACAGTTAAATATATTAGTTTTAAATTAAGTGTTTTACTTTGTTATATATTTTAATGTGTTTTCTAAAATAGATATTTTTCGATTTATTTAATACAGTTAATTTTGTTAAATAATTGAAATAGTAATTAACTAATCTGATCTCGCCAATAAATTAATATTTTTATCTAGAATTATAAAAATAAGTTATTACATAAAAAAACCTGAAAGATAAATATTTTTTCAATTATTTTTATAACATTACAAAAATTATTCAAGTTTATTAGATCGATTTTTAAAAATTTTTATTGATAATCTAATTTCAGATTTAAAACGAAAGTATACTACTCCAGCTCAAGATGAAATCAAAAATCGAATTCATAATTTAGAGAAAGAAGTCAATATTCTTTATCTTCAGAAGGATTCTATGAATGCCGATGGAAGCGAAAAAACACAAAATTAATGAGCTAAAAAAAGATATTGAGTCCTCTAAAAAGAATTTAATTAAACTGCAGTCACATGCCAAGCAAGTTAAAAAGTATAGAGAAAATATAAAGGAAAGTCTGAAAGAAATAAAAAACAACAATAAGTCTTCTGAAAATGCAGAAATTAACACGACATCTGGCCGTCCACGACTAGAGCTGGCTCAGCCGGATCTGCTGAAAACAATTAGCGATTTAGCAATGTTTGGAGCTTCTGCAGAAGAACGTCGTCGCTGTGAAATCGTTCGTACCTGTAGAACACTTGATGATCTTCATGACCTTTTACAAGATCTTGGTTTCAAACTCTCGAGAAGCGCACTTTACATTCGTTTACTGCCTAAAAGATACAATACACTAGAGGGGAAACGACATGTAATCACAGTGCCAGTAAAATTAAGTCGTCCAGAAGCTGATCATCACAAGGCACATCCAGACCAATATTTTTGCATTTCCACTATTAGGAATCTGGAAACAATAGCTTCAATTTTAGGACCTAATGAAGTCTTCTTTATTTTCACAAGATGACAAGGCTCGAGTGCCTATTGGTATCACCGCAGCTACTAAAACAGGCACCACTCTTAATGCATGTCGATTATAAAGTGTCCTTGCCAGACCATGATTGGGGCGTGGCTAATCGACACAAATTAATTCCCAGTGTATACGCTGGATGTTTGATAAACAGTAATGCAATGGGAAAACCTGAAGCAGTCACTTATTCTGGTCCTACCTATATATCAATTAGAAGCGGAAAACATTCTGCATCAACTGCATCTTCACATGCAGAAGATTTTAAAAAACTCGTTCACCTAGAATCTTTTAAAAAAATAATTCGTAACGAGTCAGGTGATGTTTAAACCCATTATTATGATTTCATCAGATGGAGGGCCTGATGAAAATCCTCGCTTTCCAAAAGTAATCTCAAATGGGATAAAGCACTTCCATGATTATGACCTTGATGTTTTAATTATTTTTACTAATGCACCAGGCAGAAGTGCATATAATAGAGTGGAAAGAAGGATGGCACCTCTCAGCAGAGAATTAGCGGGACTCATTTTGCCGCACGATTCATGTGGAAGTCACCTGGATAATAGTGGTCGTACTATTAATAAAGATCTTGAAATTCAGAATTTTCGTAAAGCTGGAGAGATTTTAGCTGAAATATGGAGCAACATGGTTATTGACAATCATGATGTTGTGGCCGAATATGTTGATCCAAATCCAGAAGCTGAACAGTTTGTACCTCCAACTGCTTCACAAAAGTGGTATTCAAAACATGTTCGTGAAAGTCAATACATGGTTCAGGTATGCATTGTTTATAAAATAATACTTTGTTTCATTTCATCATAAAATTTTTATTTAGAATTAAAGTAGAATATAATATCGAAAGACATTAAAATAACTTTATTTCACTCTAAATAATTCATTTATAGTAAATACGAAATTCAGTTATATTACATAAATAATTCTTCTTAAAAATAGATTGTAAAATGTACTGACAATTCCTGCTGCAAAAAAATGCGAAGTTCCTGGATGACTCTTCTTCCAACACGCTTCTTAAGTGCACCAGTTCCAATCTTGCAAACATCGAAAGGTCTACATATACCAAGCCCACAAGAGCATGACGGAAAGACTTTTGCAGAATTTAGGCATAATAAAAATGCTACACATCAAACCTGACGTTGATAAACTGCCGTATGATTCTTATTGCCCAAGTGTGCAGTCCGAAATATCTAGTAGAGCATGCAAAATATGTGAAATATATTTTCTTCTTCGAAAAAGGCCGTGGCGAATCATAAACGTTTTCTTCATAGTAAGAAATATTTAACTGATGAGGACAATAATTGTGATGAAGTCGAAGATCAATTTCAAGATCTTGAATCAAAAGATTCCGAAGAAACTGCTCCAATCATCAGTGTAGAAGAAAAGTCTTCAGAATTATTGGATTGAAGTTTAAATTCGTTTTTCAAATGTTTTAAATTATTTTATATTTTGTGTTCACATTTTATTTCTTGTTAAAAGTAATAAAAATATTAATGAGATAGTTAAAAAATTTTATGAGAATATATATATATATATATATATATATATATATATATATATATATATATTTAGATATATATATATATATAATAATAATATAAATATAAATAAATATATTTAGAATTTGCAATTATCAGTCTCTCACACTTTGTTAAAAAATTTTCCTTCGTTTTTTAACAATTTTCATAAAAATTAGAAGTCACGTGACAATGGGAGGGGGGTGGGGGATCATAGAATGTATCACGGTTGATCACTTGGGGGGGTGGGGGGTCAGAAATTGCCCGAAAACCAGTCACGTGATTTATGGACGTCCCCTAACCTCAAAAACACATCTAAGATTCCAATAAAACAGATTATACTATACACAGTGCAATAAAAAATAGGTAAGCTCATAAAAGTTACTACTTAGGTGATTCTATGATTGCTGATTACAAATCCGGTGTTAGTTTATCAAAATTCAAAATGGCGGATCCAATATGGCGGACATTATTATTAAAATTTGTTCGGATTTGCTTGAAAATCGGTACTCGGGGGTTTTCGGGGTCGCTGATTACGAATCTGACGTTAAATTTTTTATTGATGACCCCTAAATATTTCTAGTAAATAAATTCAAGCCGATTACATTTATTGTGTGTCCAGTACTTAATAGTATTAAATCTTTAAATGTATGGTATTGCTAATTCATAGTTTAGAATCTCTCTTTGTTAGCATTTTTCGCCTGTATCTGTAACCAGTGCACCTCCACGTGGTGACGGTGGGCAACGGATCTATACTGGCAGAGTCCCTGGGTAAACGGCGTTCATGCCGTCATGGCAGATACAGGAAAAAAATGTTTTACGATGCAGGGATTAGGAACCCCAGTATCGGCGTCTGGTCAGGGTGGGAAAGCGGGCCCTCCGACGTCGTCATCCGGCAACCGTAGCTGTTTATTGATGGGTAACTTGGTTGATAAAAAGTCCGATACTACAAGAAAAGTGACTTCTCGACTACATAATTGTAATAAAAGTCCCGATTCCTTTTGTTATATTTGTAGCAAATATGAAGTCAGCTCCTTGCGGAAAAAAATAGATGAAGAACTGGAAGAGCTTTACGAAAATTGTTTCGGTCGTAAATTATTACGCCAAGAAACAAATTGGGTTCCTCATATTGTTTGTAACTCCTGTAGACTTACGTTGTATCACTCAAAAAATTCGAAAGATGAAAAATATATCAAGTTCTCTACACCAACGATATGGAAGAAACCACGAAATTTAAAAGATTGCTATTTTTGTATGAACGACATCAAAAGAATTACCACAAAAAATAAGAGTGCCATTACATATATAAATGTGTCAACAGTAATCAGACCTACTGAAATTGGTCGAAAAGCGGGCATACCTGCTGTTACTTTTGAAAAACACTCAAATCAAAGAAGAATATAATAATATAAAAATACTTCTAAAGAAAGTGAATTACGAAAAACACAAATGATTAATTTGTGGTGATTTTAAAATTATAACAATAATACTGGGACAACAATCAGGTTTCACGAGAGAGCCATGCATCTTGTGTCTGTGGAATAGCAGAGATCGTGCAAACCATTACAAGAAAAAAACTTGGCCTCCAAGAGTATCGTTACAACCAGGTTCTCACAACGTCATTCACCAAAGTTTGGTAGACCCAGACAAAATTATATTTCCATTTCTTCACATTAAGCTTGGTGGGATTAAACAATAAGTGAAAGCGTTAGATAAGGACGGCCAATGCTTTAAGTACATAGCGAAAAAATTTCCAACTGTTTCTGATGCTAAATTAAAACAAGGTGTATTCGATGGACCACAGATTCGAGCGTTATTTAGAGACAACTAATTTCGTTTCTCAAATGACCGACACTGAAAGGGTAGCTTGACAAAGTTACAAAGAAGTTTCAACAAATGTTCTCGGCAACAATAAGAGTCCCGACTATAAACAAATTGTAGCTCAAATGCTGAAAAACTATAAAAAATTAGGATGTTTAATGAGTTTAAAACTGCACATCCTCGATTCACACCTGGATAAGTTTCCCGAAAATTGTGGACATTACCGCAAAGAACAAGGCGAGCGATTTCATCAAGATATCAAATTGATGGAAGAACGATATCAGGGAAGATGAGATGAAGCAATGATGGCTGACTTTTGTTGGATGTTGAAGAGGGAAACGGATAAGAAAGGAAAGAAACGTAAGCGAAACCCTTTACATAGATCCTTTGAAGAAAAAAGAACACGCTACAGTAGTAAGACAATAGACTTAAGGGATGTTCTAACGGTAACAAAATTAATAAAGGTATTATTTTAAATATGTTGAACGGAACAAGAGGTTATTTACTGAAGAGTATATTAGAAAACAATTCGTAAGACTTTAAGATTATAAAAATTGATATAGGTTCCTGTATCTGCCATGACGGCATGAACGCCGTTTACCCAGGGACTCTGACAGTATAGATCCCTTGCCCACCGTCACCACGTGGAGGTGCACTGGTTACAGACACAGGCGAAAAATGCTAACATAGAGAGATTCTAAACTATGAATTAGCAATACCATACATTTAAAGATTTAATACTATTAAGTACTGGACACACAATAAATGTAATCGGTTTGAATTTATTTACTAGAAATATTTAGGGGTCATCAATAAAAAATTTAACGTCAGATTCGTAATCAGCGACCCCGAAAACCCCCGAGTACCGATTTTCAAGCAAATCCGAACAAATTTTAATAATAATGTCCGCCATATTGGATCCGCCATTTTGAGTTTTGATAAACTAACACCGGATTTGTAATCAGCAATCATAGAATCACCTAAGTAGTAACTTTCATGAGCTTACCTATTTTTTATTGCACTGTGTATGGTATAATCTGTTTTATTGGAATCTTAGATGTGTTTTTGAGGTTAGGTTCGATAGATTTAATGTTTTATATGGATTTTCAATTGAAAAGCTTATAGAATAATTTATTTAAATTAAGGGACCAACTGTCTTTGATGGTACTGCACTTCAAACCGCAGCAGGGCAAGCAGTCCCACAGGAACCACCATCAACCCCAGTTCAAACAGCAGCACCACCTTTCTTTGATAGTGCTGCTGTTCTAATCGCAGCAACGCAAGGAGTCGCACTGGGACCACGACCACCCACTTTTATGACAGGATTGCCTTTGTCGCAAAAAAGAAATCGCAGGCAAATCGTGGAATTAGAGGAAGAGGAGGAAGAGTGGATTGATGAAAGGTATCATCATAATTTTGGATGTCCACGACAGCAGCCTATCCGAAACGTAGAATTCTACGTGCACCCACAATCTGCAATAAATTTTGGGATGGGATTCCAGCACAATCCGTAGATGTACCTGCTAAATGTTATGAATTATAGTGGAATTCCTTATAACGCCGGACTTTCTCTTCTTCCTCCAAATGCACTTTTCCCACAGCAAGTCTATTCTTCACAGCCTTATATGCAGGGAGACTTAACAAATGCGGAAGGGAGCTCTTCTAACGCTGCCCGTGGACGAAATGCGGCTCATGAATGTCAAAATGCGCTGATAAAAAAGGAGAAAAAAAACAAAGTAAGAAACCAAATTTTATTAAGATTAAATATTATGAAATATTACTCTTATCTCATTCTCTCTCTCTTATTCTATTATTCGCTATTACTATATCTCATTTAACTTTATTCTCTCAAATTCAATCTTATTTTTCCTCCTTCCTTTTACTTTATCTCATTCACTCTTATTTTTTCTCATTATCTTTTTTTTTATCTTTCATGCTCTCTTATTATAAACTATTCTCTCTCGCTCACCCTTAATCTCTCTCATTTTCTCACATTCACTTTTACTTTCTATCAGGCTTTCTTACTTTCCTTTAATCTCTCTTTTTTTCCTCCTCTCCTATTATCTTTTATTCTCTCTTTCATCCATATTCTCTCTTAATCACTCTTCTTCTCTTTTATTGTCAAGTATTCTCTCTCGTTCACCCTTAATCTGTCTCATTTTCTCTCATTACTTTTATTTTCTATCACTCTTTCTTACTTTCCTTTAATATCTCTTATTCACTCTTTTTTTCTTCCATTCCCTCCTATTATCTTTTATTCTCTATTATTGTCAGCTATTCTCTCTCATTTTTTTTTAATTTACTATAACTGTCTCTCGTTCTCTCTTACTTTCTTTTAATCTCACTTATTCTTTTAATTTCACTTATTCTTTTTTATTTTCTCCCATTCTCTCTTACTTCATCTCATTCACTACTATTTTATCTTATTCACTCTTATTTTCTGTTATTCTTTTCTATTATCTTTTATTCCCTCTTTCACCCTTATTCTCTCTTCTTCTCTTTCGTTTACCCTTTATCACTCTTCTTCTCTCTCATTAACTTTTATCTTCTATCATTCGTTCTTAATTTTTTTAATCTCTCTCATTCACTCTTAATCTCTTATTTTCTCTCATTTACCCTTATTTGCACATTCAATTTTATGTTTTCTCTTTCTGTCCTATTATCTTTTATGCTCTCTTATTATAAACTATTCTCTCTCGCTCACCCTTAATCCCTCTCATTTTCTCTCATTCACTTCTACTTTCTATCATGCTTTCTTACTTTCCTTTAATCTCTCTTTTTTCTCCTCCTCTCCTATTATCTTTTATTCTCTCTTTCATCCATATTCTCTCTTAATCACTCTTCTTCTCTTTTATTGTCAAGTATTCTCTCTCGTTCACCCTTAATCTGTCTCATTTTCTCTCATTACTTTTATTTTCTATCACTCTTTCTTACTTTCCTTTAATATCTCTTATTCACTCTTATTTTCTTCCATTCTCTCCTATTATCTTTTATTCTCTCTTATTGTCAGTTATTCTCTCTCATATTTTTTAATTTACTATAACTGTCTCTCGTTCTCTCTTACTTTCTTTTAATCTCACTTATTCTTTTAATTTCACTTATTCTTTTTTATTTTCTCCCATTCTCTCTTACTTCATCTCATTCACTCTTAATTTTTGTTATTCTTTTCTATTATCTTTTATTCCCTCTTTCACCCTTATTCTCTCTTCTTCTCTTTCGTTTACCCTTTATCACTCTTCTTCTCTCTCATTAACTTTTATCTTCTATCATTCGTTCTTAATTTTTTTAATCTCTCGTATTAACTCTTATTTTCTCTCATTCTTTTTCTTTCGTTCACCTTTAGTCTCTCACATTTTTTCTCATTCACTATTATTGTCTCTCATTATCTCGTACTTTCTTTTAATCCCACTTATTCTCTCTTACTTCATCTCATTCTCTCCTACTTTATCTTATTTACTCTTATTCTCTCCTATTATCTTTTATTTTCAACTATTCTCTCTCTTTCACTCTTAATCTCTCTTATGTTCTCTCATTCTCTCGTTCCTCCTTTTAATATCCCTTATTCCTTTATATTCTCTCTTATTTTTCCTTATTCTCTATTGCTTCATCTCATTCACTATTAATATTTCTCGTTCTTCTTTAATCTACCTTATTTTCTCTTACTTTCTTTTATTCTCTCTCGTTTATACTTATTACTTCTTAATCTCTCTCATTTTCTTTTAATTTTTTTTCTCTCTCATTCTGTCTTACTTTTTTTTTATCTCTCTTATTCTCTCATTCTCTCTCATTTTTTCTAATTCTCTCTTAATTTATTTTATTCCCTCTCATTTACTTTGGTTTTCTCACATTCTCTCTTACTATCTTTTATTCCCTCTCTTTCATTCTGTCTTAAATTCTTTTCATCTCTCTCATTAACTCTTAAATCTTTCTTATTTTCTACCATTCACTCTTAATCTCTCTTATTTCCTCACATCACTCTTATTTTCTATTATTTTTTATTCTCTCTTTCCTCCTTATTCTCTCTTAATCTTTCTTCTTCTCTCTTATAGTCAACTATTCTCTCTTGTTCACCCTTAATCTCTCTTAACACTCTTATTTTATTTTATTCTCTCCTATTATCTTCTATTCTCTCTTATTATCAGCTATTCTCTCTCGTTCACCCGTAATCTCTCTTGTTTATTCTCATTCAGTATTATTGTCTCTCGTTCTCTCTTACTTTCTTTTAATCCTACTTATTCTTTCTTATTTTTTCTCATTCTCTCTAACTTCATCTCTTTCTCTCCTACTTTATTTCATTCACTCTTATTTTCTCTCTTTCACTCTTATTTTCTGTCATTTTTTTCGTATTATTGAAATGTTAGTATTTTGCTTTTCTTGATAATTATAATAATTTATAATTATAATTATTTACTTGCAGAAAGATATGAAAGATTTTAAAAATCTCCTTAGGGACCTGCTGTCACAGAAAAAATATCGTGGTGGAGGCAGAGAACGCGGTGGAAGAGGTGGAAGAGAAGTTGGACGAAGAGGTGGACAAGGAATTTATTATTAATCACTTTTATTATCATTACTTATGACTAGCATAGGATACGCGCGCTAAAGCGCGCGTTCACATTCTATTTCAATTGTTAAAAGAATACAATTATGATCACAAATTAAAATTACAATTTTTTTTATCAAATTAAAAAAGTAATTAATTGTACCAAAAACATTATTATCGCAGTGTTTCTAATTTTTACAAATAAAATCAAACTTATGTCAGTACGCAGTACAAACATAGCTTAACAACAATGATCATTAAAAGAAAATTATAATTATTTATATTATTTATTTCCAAAAAATCAGAATTTTATTGAAAGTCCTGATTGAAAAATTAAGAAAAGAAATTATTTAAATTTTTTTACCTTTTTCTCAATACAATTTAACATTCTGTAATTTAATTAAATTTTTTTTATGAAATAAAGAAAATATATTATTTTTGATTATCAACCAAAATTTTGTTACAAAACTTTAATTTTTTTTGTATAAAAAATGAAAGAAGTTTGCGTGATCAACATCAAGCAAAAAAAATTTATAATCTTGTAATAATAATTGATAAATCAACATTTACCAATTATTATTACAAGATTATAAATTCTTTTTTGAATGAAGAAAAGAAAATTGCATAATTTCTCTTTCTCAATGACAATGATTTTAAAAATATTCAAATTTTTCATTAAAAATAGAGAAAAAAGTTTGCAAATTTTCTATTTTATGAATTTTCATCATTTTCACCTCATTTTAAAAATTGACACAACACCTTATCGTTCGTTCAAAGAAAACAAACGTCAATCCAGTCTTGAAAATAAAAATTCAATGAAAATCAAGTTAAATTCATATAATTTTTCATGTTTATTAAATAATTAATAAGTAGAGTGTCCAAGGAAATTACAATTAAAATAAATTTATAATTTTAAAAGAAATCAAGTTTAAACGGATTCGTTAAAATTTTGATTACTTAGATGAATTTAGCAAATATACGTACATTAAAATAAAAATCAGTATTTATATTTCTATTTTTAATGATTTATACTGAGTTTTTGAAAAATGGGCTACGTTAGACTGTATAACTAGTTAAAAATTGAAAAAAATTATTTAAAAGAATGTAAAATGCATTTAGTGAAATAAACATTTTGTTGAATAATTTTCAAATTTTGTTAGAAATAAATAAAAGAAACTATAGAAATTCGATTTGTCCGACAAAAAAAAATATTTTTTGTATTTATTAAAAAATAAATAAGACTTAAATTCAATTCATATTCTTAAAAAAAATACAAAATAATTAATTTTTATTATTTATTAATCAAAATTTATTTTAAAAATTGTGATAAATAAATAGAAAATTATGCAAAAAATGCTACAAATTTTGTAAAAACAATATGATTGTCAAAAGTAATTACAAAATGAAAGTTTTAAAAAAAATGTTGATAGAGAAATATAAATAGTTCTAATTACTTTATTTTTTTCGATTTTAAATAAAGAAAAAGAAATTATGCAAATTTTTTTATTAATTTTTAGATGAAACTTAAAATAAATTTACTTTTAGAAGGTTAAAAAATTAAATCTTATTAAAGAAATTCTTCAAATAAAATTAAATATTTTGTTTTTTAATAAAAAAATGTTAATTGTGAATAGACATTATTATTAGATTATTATATTATTATACATCTATTATCATTAGAATGAGAAAATACTTAAGCGTTTTTTAGCTAGTAAAATATAAAATATCTTTATATACATAGAAAAATAAAAATTGTAATTATGAAATACACAAATTCTTCCTACACATTTTTTTTTATTAATTTAAAAGGGAAAAAAATTTGTTAAAAATTGTAATTAAAAAACAAAAATTTCGCAACTGTTTATTTCAAAAGAAACTAATAATTTAATAAAAATAAACAAAAATAATTATAAAATTTATAAATCAATATCATGAAAATTTCTTACCTTATTTTATAAAAACAATATCTTTTAACCTTCTTTCTTCTTAAACAATAAAAATTTTTACATTGACAAATTGAAAAACTATAATTTTGATCTGTCAAGCAAAGTGTTTTGAAAAAGAAAAAAAACAAAAGCATTTACAAAAACTAACTTCAAACTGCGGACAGAATGAATGAAAGGATACCAAGATTATTATTATTAATTATCATTACTTACATTACACCATTATTATCATTACTTATTTCTAAGTAAATTATACCCAAAGAAGTAAATAAAACAAATTAGAAAAGACAATTTTAAAACAAAAGTTCGTCTTCTTTCATTTGTTTATCAAATGCAAACTATTTTTAAGAATTTTAATACAATTTTTACAAAAATTTAATTATTTTAAATGAATTCAATTATTATTTTCATAAATAATAAACTTTATGACTACATTTTAATTATTTTTAACACAACTCAAAAAATGTAATTATTATTAAAAATGTTATTAGAATTCGTCAAATTTTAACGAATATATCATCAAGAATTAAATTATCTTTATAAATATAGCAAAAGTTTTGTACAAAAATTCAATTATTTTCACAAATTTAAATGAAATTCTTGGCAAAATTGCAATTATTTTCTAATGTTTAGATATATCAGGTCAACAATTTTTAATATTTATTATTTTCATAAAATTTATTAATTAATTACATTATTGAAAACAATTTTTTATACTAGAATTCTAACAAAAGCATTTAATTATTTTCATAAATAATAAAATTTCAATTAGAAATTCAATTATTTTCATCCTAGAATAATCTTGTTGTAAGTGTGTAGCCACTTGAACAAGTGAAGAGAACTAAAATCACATAACTTTTGTTACGCGAAACTGTTATTTACACCCGTCAAAAGTAAATTAAAGTTTAGCATTCTGACATATTACACATATAGGTATTTTAAACACATAAACTATACATCTGACAGAAACTCTGACTCGACTGACGAAAGTTTAAATATGGAGAACGGATCACAAACTACGCTTAATCTACCTGGAACATCAACTACGCCAAACACGGAGAAGATTCATTCATCTATTGTGGATCAACTTTCAAGATTAAATGTAGGAGTTACGAGTTTAGTTCATGAAAATAATAACAGAAAATATAAGATAGTAAAATTAGGCAGAGAATTAGGGTTAAATCCTATGGAAGAAACGGATAACGAATCAGAAAATGTATCCCATAACGAAAGTCATTTCGGTGATAACGAATCGCAATCTGATGTTCAACAACAAACAAATAGAATAAATAACCAAAACACGTTACAAAATCAAAATTTAGGAAAAATCGCAGCAAATGATAAATCAGAACTATCAAAACTTTAACGAGACAAGACGATTGTGGAGTTGAAGATTTTATCATAAACGTTAAAAAAGCAAAAGGACAATGTTACCAACCAGACCTATTATTAGATTTTATAATTTCTGAAAAAATTACTGGAAACGCAGAAAGAGCAATACGATACATAGATTTAGACAGCTATGCAAAACTTTTCAATGCTTTATGTGCAAATTTAACGCAAATCGGTTCAGTGTCAATGCTTCGATCAGAATTATTAAATTGCAAGCAAAATGTTACTGAAGATATTTAAAATTTCAACAATAGATATAGAAAAATTTGTCACGAATTAAAGTATGCTATTCAATCAGAATACACAAAGCCTATTACACGAAAAGTTGCAATCAAAAACGAAGAAAAAGAAATTTTAAAAAGATACATGTTGAACATTCGTCGAGATATAGGATTATAGATAAAGGCTCAACGACCGCTAAACTTGAATGAAGCTCAAATCCAAGCCATGGAATTAGAATTATGGTTTCAAGAAAGTGAAATGCCAAAAACAGAATCAACAAGTAAAATTTTGCCACGATTTCTAATCACACCTACATTTGGAGGAATTCTTAAACCTTTCCAAAATTATCAGAATTTGTCAAATAATGTAAATGCACATGGAGTTCAAGTTCCATCACAGATAAAGCAGGTATCATGTTACAAGTGTTGAAAGATGGGACTTATGACAGAACAAAGTACTAAATCAGCAAATTTTCGCGACGGATGGTTGCCGAAGAGACCACCGGAATTAATCAGAGTGACACGCGAAGACCAAGAATTTTCAGACTTTCAGTCAATGACCGAGAAAGAAATACAACACCACGAGCAATACGAAAAAAAGGTCAAATATCAACCTTGCGTGGACGATTACAATCCGTATACGGAAGAGCTGATAACGGAAAACAATACAGATTATTAATAGACTCAGGAGCATCAGTTAACATAATAAAGGAAAATAAAATACTTTAAAACAATTACACGACTTTTACAGTGAAAAAGAATTTTTGTATGGGTAAAGATAAATATCAATCCGAATACGCTGTCTATTTAAATTATTTCGGAAAAAACACTTGTTCCATACTGTCGATACCCTTACATGAAGATGGATATTTTGTAGAACAAAATAAAATGCGGATATGCAACATCATAATGAATAAAGAAGATGGTGATATTTTAATAGAAGACCACCCAAATATTCTCACCGGACATTATAAAATACAGAACGGGATTACGAAAGCACCTGTTTATAATTATTTTAATCAACCTTTAAAAGTGCCATACAAAATTGAAGAAATACAAATTGAGAAAAATGATTACAACATCACAAACGATAAAACACTCAAAAATAAAACAAAATTAGAAGCTGAAGAACTGTCTAAACGATTAATTGATTTAAAAAATAAAACAAGATTATCTCATTTGGATAAAAATACAAAAGAAAATCTTTGGAAAATAATCGAAAAATATCACAGTAATTTTACCCCAGATGAAAACGAAATTCACTGCACAAATTCGACTAGGAAAAAATTGTATTAAAAACTGGAAAAATAATCAATGACTTTAGAAAATTAAATGAGAATACTGATCGAGAAGTAATTTCCTTACCAGTGATTGAAGACGTTCTTTCACAGTTGGGAAAAGCAAAATTCTTTTTACCATTTGACCTGTCTTCAGGATTTCTCCAAATACTAATGGAAAAAAAGTCGATAATATACAGGATTTAGCAAAACTAGAGACCATTATCAATTTATCCGAATGCCTGTTGGTTTAAACAATGTACCTGTCACATTTCCAAGAATGATGGACCACCCTTTTCAAGGATTAATTGGAGATGCATGTTTTTCATACTCAAATGACATTGTAGTTTTTGGATCTACATTGGAAGAACATAATAAAAAATTAACAATATTCATGTAACGAGTCGAAACATTGGGATTTAAATTGAAACCGGATAAGTGTGAATACCTTCGACCAGAATTAGAATATTTAGGACATGTTATTACGGACAAAGGAATAAAACCAAATTCTTTAAAAAAAAATCTGTTTAAAAATTTAAAGAACCAAAAAACGAGACAGAAATACAGTCATTTTTAGGATTAGTTGGATATTACAGAAAGTTTATTAAGAATTTTGCACACATAGCTAAACCATTATCAAGATTAACAGCAAAAGGAACTATTTTCGATTGGACAAAAGAATGTAGTACAAGCTTCAAACTATTAAAAGATTTATTATGTAAATCACTAGTCTTAAAATATCCAGATTTTAATAAAAGATTTGTTTTGACAACACATGCCAGTAATGTAGGAATAGGAGCTGTTCTTTTTGAAGATGGACATCCTTGTTGGTATATTTCAAGATTATTAAGTAAAGCAGAACAAAATTACAATACAGCAAAAAAAGAACTATTAGCAATCGTGTGGGCTACAAAACGACTAAGGCAATATCTATTCGGACGGACTTTTACTATTCAGACAGATCATACAGCACTAATTTGGTTGCATAATGTAAAAGATCCTAGTTCAAAATTATTAAGGTGGAGATTACGCTTAGAAGAGTTTAAATCCTTATTTAGAAACGAGTAGATATGCAAATTAGGTAAAGGAAGACACTCTTATGAATTTTGTTTTGGAAAGAGAAAGAAATCATGGTTAAATTTGAAGGGAGATAGACTTATGTCAGTTTTATTGTAAGAGACAAAGTAAGGAACAGTAAGATTTTCAAAAGAAGATATTCTTATGGAAGTTGTAATTGTGTAGAAAAAGATAAACAATTTTAGACGAAGAAGTTCTTATATTATTCTTCCTTGATAGAGGGAGAAAAGACTATCGTTAAATCGTTAGTTTTCTTCCTAAAAGTATTACCTGAAAGAGAGAGCTCAAAGATTTCCTCAATGACAAAGACCCTATTGTATGAAGGGTTTGTATTGTCCATATTGTATACCTCGATTATACAGTATATATATATATATATATATATATATATATATATATATATATATATATATATATATATATATATATATATATATATATATATATATATATATATATATATTAGAGCTGTGCAAAAAGCTTGAAAAACCGAGCCGAGCCCGAGATTGACTCGATGTATCGAGTACTCGAATTTTTCGAGCACTCGACTGAATTCGAGTACTCGATTCCACTCGAGTACTCGAAAATTTCGAGTACTCGAGTAAATTCAAGTACTCAAGTGGAATCGAGTACTCGATTGAATTCGAGCTTATTAATGATTAAAAAAATAATAATAAATAAAAAATATCGAATTCTCTCTAAATCTCTTAATTTAGGTAGTAGGTTAATTATTTTAACACCTAACGACTTTCTACGATTAGTATATCCCTTAAATTCGAAATTTTCTACTTATTAATAGCACAGCCACACAAAAAAAGAAAAGTGTCTTGATCTGGGGTCGAGACATATATATTCCGATGTATTTCGATGCGCTGAATCCGAATCCGTTATCAGAATTTGGCCAATGGGTCCTGGTTTAGCCCTAACCTCAAAAAATACCTTAAAATCGGTAAAATGGTCGCTTTTGAGTGATGAAACTTGAATCTAAGCACATATTAGTAAGTTTCTAAGGTCCTTCATTTTTAATAAACTATTCTATAAGCTTTTCAATTGAAAATTCATATAATAAATTAAATCTATCAAAGATAACCTCAAAATTATAACTAAGCTTCCAAACAAACAAATTATATCATACACTGGGCAATAAAAATTATGTAAGCTCATGAAATTTACTATTTAGGTCTTTCTGTGATTACTGATTACGGACCCTATGTCAAGTTACCAAAATCCAAAATGGCGTATCCAATATGGCGGACACAATTATAAAAATTTGTTCGGATTTGCTTGAAAATCCTTACTCAGGGGGTTTTCGGGGTCGCTGATGACGAATCTGACATTAAATTTTTAATTGTTCACCTTTAAATATTTCTAGTAATTAATTTCATGTCGATATATTTATTGTGTGTATTCAATCTTTAAATGTATGCTATTGCTACTTCATGGTTCAGAATCTCTCCTTGTTAGCAATTTTTGCCTGTATCTGTAACTAGGGCACCTCCACGTGGTGACGGTGGGCAACGGATCCATACTGGCTGAGTCCATGGGTTAACGGCGTTCATGCCGTCATGGCAGATACAGGAAGAAAATGTTATACGATGCAGGGATTAGGAACCCCAGTATCGGCGTCTGGTCCAGGGTGGGAAAGCGGGCCCTCCGACGTCGTCATCCGGCAACAGCAGCTCTTCATTGATGGGTAACTTGGTTGATAAAGAGTCCGATGCTACAAGAAAAGTAACTTCTCGACTACATAATTGTAACAAAAGTCCCGATTCCTTTTGTTACATTTGTAGCAAATATGAAGTCAGCTCCCTGCGGAAAAAAATAGATAAAGAAGTAGAAGATCTGTACGGAAATTCTTTTGGTCGTAAATTATTACACCAAGAAACAAATTGGGTTCCTCATATTGTTTGTAACACCTGTAGACTTATGTTGTATCGCTCAAAAAATTCGAAAGATGAAAAATATATAAAGTTCTCTGCACCAACGATATGGAAGAAACCACGAAATTTAAAAGACTGCTATTTTTGTAAGAATTACATCAAAGGAATTACCTCACAAAATAAGTTCCATTACATATATAAATGTGTCAACAGTAATCAGACCTACTGAAATTGATCGAAAAGCGGGAAAACTTGATGTTACTTTAAAAAAATATGTCGAAAAAGTAAAAGTGGACAATGAAACAGAAGAAATTAGTAGTGACAGTGATGAAAATGACAATGATGATCAGGAAAATAGTTCACCGCGTATTACAATAAAGAAAAAAAATCGGACAAGTGCGAGTTGCACTCGCACTAAGATCGAGGGTTCCGTACACAAATATTTAAACAAAATTTTTTAAAAATTATTTTAACAATTTTTTTTAAATTAAAAACAAATTAAACAAAATGGTAATATACTATCATAAGATTAGAATAATATTTTTATTATTTTATTTTATTAATTAATTTTTATATTTCTCTGTAATTATAATTATGTTCACCAATCAGGTTCGCTATAATTTCCCTGTAATCTGCACTTAAAACTAAAGATCTCTACCAAATTTCAGCTCACCAGGTTCAGATTTGTAGAACTTAAGGGGGTGGGACAGGGTCATTTTTTGCATTTTTTTCGAAAAAATTTAATTTCTTTGCCTTCTATTTCGCAAATATGTAGGCCAATCGTGTTCGCTATATTTTTCCTGTAATCTGCACTTAAAACTGAAGATCCCTGCTGAATTTCAGCTCACCAGGTTCAGATTTGTAGAAGTTAAGGGGGGGACAGGGTCATTTTTTGCAATTTTTTCGAAAAAATTTAACTTCTTTCCCTTCTATTTCACAAATATGTAGGTCAATCGTGTTCGCTATATTTTTCCTGTAATCTGCACTTAAAACTGAAGATCCCTGCTGAATTTCAGCTCACCAGGTTCAGATTTGTAGAAGTTAAGGGGGGGCAGGGTCATTTTTTACAATTTTTTCAAAAAAAATTTAATTTCTTTCCCTTCTATTTCACAAATATGTAGACCTATCAGGTTCGCTATATTTTTCCTGTAATCTGCACTTAAAACTGAAGATCCCTGCTGAATTTCAGCTCACCAGGTTCAGATTTGTAGAAGTTAAAGGGGGGGGACAGGGTCATTTTTTGCAATTTTTTCGAAAAAATTCAACTTCTTTCCCTTCTATTTCGCAAATATGTAGGTCAATCGTGTTCGCTATATTTTTCCTGTAATCTGCACGTAAAACTGAAGATCCGTACCGAATTTCAGCTCACCAGGTTCAGATTTGTAGAAGTTAAGGGGGGGGACAGAGTCATTTTTTGCAATTTTTTCAAAAAAATTTAATTTCTTTCCCTTCCCTATCGCAAATATGTAGGCCAATCGGGTTCGCTATATTTTTCCTGTAATCTGCACTTAAAACTGAAGATCCCTACCGAATTTCAGCTCACAAGGTTGAGATTTGTAGAAGTTACGGGGGGGGGGGACAGCCCATTTTACGTGGCTGGGACGGACACACGAGTGATTTCATAAGTCAGTACACCTACGGTGTACGGAACCCTAAAAAAGACAATATTAGTATTGCAACCGGAGCTAAATGATTTTATTAGAGATCTAGGTTTACCAAAAGATGGTGCAGAATTTGCTCCTTCATTTATGAAGAAAAGAAGCTTCTTGCATCCGAATACGAAAGTGTCATTTTATAGAGATAGAGATAAAGAGTTCCGAAAATATTTTAAGAAAGATGAAGAGACATCTTTGGTGTATTGTACTGACATAATAGGTTTGATGGACAATTTAAAAGAAAATGTGTATAGAGATGAAGACTGGAACTTTTTATCGATTCCTCCAAACGTAGTATAAAAACCGTTTTACTACACAATACAAATGTCTACGCTCCTGTTGGATGTACACAAATCAAAGAAGAATATAAAAATAAAAAATGCTTCTAAAGAAAGGGAATTACCAAAAACACAAAAGGGTTAATTTGTGGTGATTTTAAAATTATAACAATACTACTGGGTCAACAATCGGGTTTCACGAGAGAGCCATGTTTCTTGTGTCTATGGAATAGCAAAGATCGTGCTAATCATTACAAGAAAAAAAATTGGCCTTCAAGAGATTCGTTTAAACCAGGTTCTCACAACGTCATTCATCAAAGTTTGGTAGACCCCGAAAAAATTATATTTCCATTTCTTCACATTAAGCTTGGTGGGATTAAGCAATACGTGAAAGCGTTAGATAAGGACGGTCCATGCTTTAAGTACATTGCGAAAAAATTTCTAACTGTTTCTGATGCTAAATTAAAACAAGGGGTATTTGATGGACCACAGATTCGATCATTATTTAGAGACATGAATTTCGTTTCTCAAATGACCGACACTGAAAGGGCAGCTTGGGAAAGTTACAAAGAAGTTTCAACAAATGTTCTAGGAAACAATAAGTGTTCCGAATCTAAACAAATTGTAGCCCAAATGCTTAAAAACTTTCAAAAATTAGGATGTTTAATGAGTTTAAAACTACACATCCTCGATTCGCATCTGAATAAGTTTCCCGAAAATTGCTGACATTACAGCGAAGAACAAGGCGAGCGATTTCATCAAGATATCAAATAAATGGAAGAACGCTATCAGGGAAGATGGGATTAGGTAATGATGACTGACTTTTGATGGATGTTGAAGAAAGAAACGAGTTGAAAAGGAAAAAAAACGTAAGCGAAACCCTTTACATCGGTCATTTGAAGAAAAAAGAACTCGGTATAGTAGCAAGACAATGGACTGAAGAGATGTTTCCAAAAAACCGCAAGTAATAAATATAAAAGAATGTTAAAATAATAAAGACTGCCATATTGGATCCGCCATTTTAAATTTTTAAAAATGGACATGGAATTCGTCATAAGCGACTCCGGAAACCTCCTCAGAAACGATTTTCAAGCAAATCCGAACAAATTTTTATAATAGTGCCCGCCATATTGGATCCGCCATTTTGGATTTTGGAAACTGGACATAGGGTCCGTAATCAGTAATCACAGAAAGACCTGAATATTAAATTTCATGAGCTTTCAAAATTTTTATTGCGCTGTATATGATATAATTGGTTTATTTGGAAGCTTAGATGCATTTTTGAGGTTATGTTCGATAGATTTAATTTATTATATGAATTTTCAATTGAAAAGCTTATGGAATAGTTTATTAAAACTAAAGGACCTTAAAAACTTACTAATATGCGCTTAGATTCAAGTTTGATCATTTAAAAGTGACGCTGATTACGATTCATTGATTAGACTTGAAAAGGGCTGATTTAATCGAAATTGCAAAAGATATTTAAAGTTAGTACTTTTTTAATAATAAATGTTTTTCTTATATTGTTTACTGTATGAAAATTGCAAAAGATATTTAAATTTAGTTCTTATTTAATAATAAATGTTTTTCTTATAAGTTTAATATTTTTATTTTCTTCTTATGAATTTAATATTTTTGTAAATTTGTTACCTTTAAAGAAACCGTGGCTAATATAGAATTAAATGTTGATTTAAGTGATGCAGATTATAAAAGAATAGTTACTAATAGATGTATGTTAAATGATAATCATATGTATGAATTTCAAAGATTGTTAAAAAGGACATCAAATAATGGTTTTAATATGCAAAGCACTTTATATGTACAAATTCTCGATTTCATTACTCCTATTGATAAAAATAAAAAGCATATTCAAATTCTCTTTAGTGGTGCTGAGGATCGTGGACATTGGATTTGTACTTATTACTATGGAATAAGACTCTATATTTAGAATAAGACTCTATATTTATGGTAGTCTTAATCGAGGATTTTTGGTTGAAGATGAAATAGAGTATTTCCTGAGATTAAGCTGCGGGAAGTGTTGATTGTGGTATGTTTGCAATTACGTTTACAACTTCTGTTTTCTTTAATGAGATGCCGAACACTCTTGATTACGTTTATTACAAAATAAGAGATTATTTAAGTTTTATGTATAGGAATACTGTTTTAATTCTTTTTCCGGTTACAAGGACTTCTCAGAATAGACCTTTTTTGTTCAATATGATTGGAATTATCTTCTAATTGATAGAAGGGAAGAATTGGTAGTTAAGAAATTAAAAACTTCTTCTGACATTTTGAAACAAACCAACTGTTCCAAGCAAAAAGAACATTTTGAAAATTCAACAAATCGACTAGCTAAGGCAGATAAAAATAATCAAAGTAGCGTTTTTCAAAAGAGAGATACGATTTCTTTTTTAAAACTTCCATCAACTGAAATGGTTAATGATGATTTAATTGGAGAAAATAAGATAAATTTACGGTTAGATAATAATAGAATACTGTCACTAGATAGAACAGTTATTATTGGAAAAGAAAAAAATGCTTCTATAAACGCAGTTAAAAATAATTTTCTAAATGCTGTACAAAATGATAGTAATAACAAGTTAAAATTTAAAAGTGAAAATGATAATTTAAACAACTTTAATAAATTAAATTTTTCCTCTAAGAATCTTAAAAAAGTAAGGCCCAATATCAGAAAGAATATTGTGAAAAGGTAAAAAATTAATAAAACAAGCCTTAAAAAAGAGAAAAATGCTAATGTTGTGGAAGAGAGTATTTATAATAATAAATAATAATTTGAAAAATTTATTAAATTCTTTGATAAACATCGATAAAAAATGAAGAAGGTAAAAAAATTTGTTGCAAGCTAAAGTCGTAACACAAAATAAATACATTAAAAAATCAATTATATACCCCTCTAAAAAAATTTAAAAAGTTGATTCACAAAATGATTTTAATATTGAAGATTATTTAGGTTCTATGACTTATTGTTGCAGTCATTACAATGCAAAGCAGTTTAAAGATAAATTAGTTAATGCAAAAAAGAACTCATTTAATGATTGTTGTGATTTATACAACAATTAATTAATTAATTTTTTTTTAATGTTGTTGTTTATTTATTTTTTTTTATTTTTTTTGATGTTGTGAATTTTGTGATTGCGGTGTTAGTTTGTCCACAGTTGAATATCCATACGAAATAAGAATGTTGTTAGAGGGGAATCACGAAAAGTCTGTCCGTTTTAAAAAAAAAAATAAAAGCATATAATAACTCATTTTCTTTTGCTTCATTAAATGCGAATGTTGTTAAATATAATAGTAGAAGAAGACGAGGACCATTTTGTTATAAAATACAAGGACAAATTTATTACTAAATAAATAATGCTCTATTTCCAGAAAAAGATGAAGATCCATATTTTGGACAATTATTTATATATGATCCAGATGAATCTGTTCGTTATAGATTAGAACATAATAAAATATATAATAAACAATTTCTACAATGTATAGAAAGAATAATGAGAGATAAAAATGTTTATACCAAATCTTTTTTGATGATGCCTGAGGTTGTAAAAATGGAAACTGAATTAGCCAGAAAAAATAATGCTGAAATTCCTGATTTACAATTATTATTTACATTGAAAAAAGGTTTAGATAAAAATAGGTATAATTTACAAAAATGTCATGAAGTAGCTGCAATTTTTAATACAAATTCAGAAGGTGAAATACCCGAATCTTATGTAACGGTTTATAACAAATCAGAAAAACAATTAGAAGTAGTAAATATTTTAAATCCGAATGTAGAACTTTGGATTTATCCAATATTTTATCCACTTGGGAATAAATGTTATAGTATAGATATGATTCGAACTGATAGCGAAAAAAGAAGTAGAAATCATACATTTTCAAGATCTGCTTACATAAAATATAAAATAGCTTTAAGATATAATTAATTTTATCAATTTTTAACGGAGGTAGATTATTTCAACAGTGGGTTGTTGATAATTATGTTAAAATTGAAAAAGATAGATTGATGTTTGGTGCGAATAATCAAATACAATTGAGAAGTGAAACATATAAAGGATTAATTAATCTTCTATATAACGAAGAGTCGAAAGGTGACGTACATGTTAGGAAAATGTTAATACAGCCTTCCACATTTATAGGGTCACCTCGTAATATGATGCAACAATATCAAGATTATATGGCTATTGTAGGACGTCATGGTAGACTAGATTTATTTATTACAATGACTTGTAATATACATTGGAAAGAAATTTCAGAAAGGGACCGTTCATAAACCACGTAGCCCCATTTTTTGGGAATTTTGACCCCCTCCTCCCCCCATGTAGTACGCTATTACATGTATTAGCGCCATTTTTTCCTCTTTTCGTAGTCAATTACTTGAACCCCCCTCCCCCTCATGAGACTGCGTGGTTTATGGATGGTCCCAAAATTTATTCCCTTTTAATCTGCTTCCGATAGACCTGATATTGTAGCAAGAGTTTTTTCATTAAAAGTGAAAAATTTAATTAAAACTATTGTCGAAGATAAGTTATTTGGAGAGGTAAAATCTTTTGTTTATGTTATTGAATTTTAAAAACGAGGATTACCACAAATTCATTTGTTGGTTATTTTGACAAAAAATTGTAAAATATTAACACCAGGTAGTGTTAATCAGTATATTTCAGCAGAAATTCCTGATAAAGGCGTTAATTCTGAATTACATCGAATTATAATGCAAAATAATATTCATCAAAACTACTAGACTTTTTTAAGTTAAATCAACGTGATAAAAATGCTAATCAGTATTATTATTTTGAAATTCCAGAACATTATACGTGGATACAAATAAGTTTAGAATGGAAAAATACGATTACGCAAAGAAAAAGTATTTGGAAGAATTTATTCTGTTAGTCCATCGCAAGTAGAACTATTTCATTTGAGATTACTGTTGGTAACATGTAAAGGGCTACTTCATTTGAAAATTTAAGAACAGTTAATGGATTATGAAGGATATAGTTTAACTTATTTTCAAGGCTTGCTTGATATCGAAGATGAAGAAGTACCTTTAGGAATAAATAATGATATTTCTGTTATGAATCATAATTCTTTGGGTCAAAAGAAGTACAAGCAATTAAATGTTAAACAGAAATGTATTGTTGATTATGTTATGAAAGAAGTTGATGATTTTTTAAAAAGTACTTGTAAATGTTTATACGTTGATGGTCATGGAGGTTCTGGAAAAACCTTTCTGTATACAACATTATGGCATTTATTGTTAAGTAAAGGGAAAAAAGTATGTAATATGGCATTTACTGGAATAGCTGCAGCTTTACTGCCTATGGGAAAAACTGTTTATAAAGTATTGGGTTTACCTGTACCTCTTTTAGTGATTCACATTCTAATATTAAAGTACAATCAAAAGAAGGAAACTATCTAAAGGAAATTGATGTTTTTATTTGGGATGAAGCACCAATGGCTCCAAAGTATGCTTTAGGAATAATGGACAGATTATTTAAGGGATTTAATAAATTCACAAGAATCATTTGGTGTTAAACTTTTAATTCTATGTGGAGATTTCAGATAAATTTCACCAATTAAAGAACGAGGTACAAAGTCAGAAATTGTTAGATAATATGAGAGCTTTACCAGAAGGAAAGGAATTTGTAGAGTTCTTGCTTAAAATTGGAGACGGGAAATGTAATGAAAAAGGTGATAATTTTTTATTACCAAACAAAATTATTCAACCAAAGGATATAGATATTGCCGAAGATACTTGTGGTGACTATATAAAAAATAACAGATTTCAGGAAATGGCACTTTGTGCAATTCTATCACCTAGAAATGTTGATGTTGATAAAATAAATAAAAGAGTAGTACATTTATTTAATAAGGATAAAGAAAAAATATATAAAAGTATCGATTCTACTGAAAATTGTGACAATGGTTATTATCATGAAGTTATATTACCAGAATATTTAAATACACCTTCACCATCATGCTTACCACCACGTGAACTGCATTTAAGAATTTATTCTATTGTCATGCTTATTCGAAATCTTAGTATTAATGAAGGATAGTGCAATGGGGTCAGATTATTAGTTTTAGATTTAATAAACAATGTTATGAAATGTCACATTTTAACAGGAGATAAATGTGAAAATATCATATTTTTTATCGCATTACTTTATATTGCGAAAATGTCTACCCTTTTACTTCTAGAAGAAGGCAATTTTCTGTAAGTTGGCGTTTGCTATGACTATAAATAAATCTCAAGGGCAACCATTTAATAAAATTGCTATTGACTTGAGAAGAGATGTATTTAATCACGGTCAATTGTACGTCCCATTTTCAAGAGTACGTTATTTTGATTCAGTGAAAGTTTATTTAGGATATAATAGAGTTAACTGTATTAAAAATATTGTCTTTACAGAAATTTTAGATGATAATGATGAAATTAATTACGATGTTAGTGGGAAGTGAAGTAATAATAATTTTTAATATACTTTTAAATACTTTTATATTTCTTATAAATCAACAATATTTTTTATAATATTTTTTGACTTGTATATGTCCATTGTACTTTTTAAAAATTATCACATAAATAAAAATGTTTATTTGTTATTTTACATTTAAATTTTTTATTTTATTAACCATCTTTGGTTTGTCTGACATATTTTGTCCAACATTTTCAATTTTTGAAATCTGATTGTGGATTTGTAAATTATTTATTTATAAATTTAAAAAGTTTTTTAGTACAATATTAGAAAAAGGTTCAAGAAAACTTCTACTGATAAAAAAATATCTTATTAAATAGTTGCTTTTTATAAACAATTAACATAATTTTTATTATCAAATCTGAGAATGAATTTTCTAAAATAAAGTGATTTTTAGGTATTAAAATAACTATTTAAAATATAGGGTCAGTTAAAGTAAATAAAAACAAGGGGATAACCGAAGCAGAAGTTTTCTCAGTTAAATTTTTTTTATTATATACGGCCCTAAACTATGATTCCTAAATCACCTCCAACAGGTTTTAAGAAGTTTACCATTTTCAGTTTGTTACTTAGCAACAGTATAAAGAAACATTTTCTATTGCATAAAAGATTAAAAATGAAAGAAGACAACCCCTTAACCCTATTAAAAATTCCGTCATAGTATACTATGTCGTTTCCTACATATTAAACTAAATATTTTTTAGTGTCGAAAACAGCGTTAAACTGGACATCGTAAACTACATCGGAAACTATTTCGGAAACATAATCGGAAAATGGAATAGTGAAGTATATCATATACGTCATCATTTACTATATCGGTTCCGATATTGTTTTCCACTTTAAGAAAAAGTAATATATAATTTATATAATTATTTATTTAATAAAATATATTAAAATTTACTAAATTTTTTGTTATTATAATTATTTTAAGTATGAAATATGAATAGATATTTTTTAATATAATTTAAAAAAAATTCTAACAAACTAGAAAATAAATATTTCACAAATATAGTTATTCACAATAATTGTCTTTAACTTAAAATATTCTTTTAAATATTGGTATTTATTATTATATAAATAAAAAATAACTAAAATTTATGTTTATTATATTATTTTATTGGAATTATATAAACTTAAACTTTAATACAGTATAATTTTTTATTTCTTATTTTAATAAATTTTAATTTTAATTGTTTTTAATTTTAATAAATTTTAATTTTGATTGTTTTTATTTTAATAAATTTTAATTGTAATTGTTTTTAAATTTAATAAATTTTAATTGTTTTCAACTTTAAAAAATTTTAATTGTTTTAAATTTTAATTATTCAAATTCTAATTTTCTTCGTACGTCGTATAACTTTTCTCTTATATAGGATGAAATCTTTTTCATTCGTGCCTCTCTTTGTCTTCCGGTAACTCCTGCTTGTGTGATTTTATTGTAGACGCAGTCTGCAATGAAGATAATTATGTAATTTATAATCTTTAAAAAAATTTAAAATTAAAGAATAAAAAATTGTCATTTTTCTTAAAAAAAATTATTAAAAATATAGATAATCGATATTGAATTAAAACAATAAAAGTTCCAGAGGCTACTAAGATACTTATTTGTATTAAATAAAAATTGTATGCTGCACAAATACAATTTTTATTCAAAACAAGTAAGATTCATTTGAATAAATAAAAAGTTTACTATGCTCTGAGTTATTTACATTCTTTAGATATAAATATAAATGAAAAAAATCACTTTGCTAATAGAAATTTAGAGATTCACATTAAACAGAGTTGTACAAAATTATCTTGCTTTTTAAAATTTTATATTTCTCAGGGGTTAAAGGTGTTCTACGTTCCTCTCCCTCGAAAAGATTTCCATTTGCCCTCTGAGCGTCCAAGCAGCGACGCTGAAGATCCTCAGTTTCCCATATGATGGTTGCCAAATCTTTAGTAAAGCAATCTTTCCATGTCTTCATCGTTTCCCACGTGTCAATATGAATTTTAATATTTTCAGCCAAATGGACCTGTAAATGATTATTTCACCATTATATCATAACATAGTTGTAAACAAAACAAAAGATATTTTAGAAAGAGAAGCATATGCAGAAATAATACACTGCAAAAACAAGTGTCACATTTTGAGACGTTTTGTCCCCATATTTGAAACACAAAATAAGACACGAGATGAAATTAAATGTCTCAATATAAAACAGATTTTGTATCTCAATGGTTTGAACACTTAAAGCAACTTATTTTAAGATACGAGTGAGATACCAGCTTTGCAGTGTATTTTAACAAATTAAAAAAACACTTATAAAACGATTTACCCACCCAATCATCCGGTTTGTCAATGTGTCGTGCCACATAGTAAAGAGCGCGTCCAGGTTGATGTTCAGGAGGTGGAGATTCTCGAGGTTGAGGTCTAGGAGCTTCAATACGAGGAGGAAGTGCAGGATCTTCAAGACGAACACCAGGTGCAGGATCAACAGCAGGTCTGGAGGGAGCAGAAGGTCTTGCTGGAGCAGTATGTCCAGAGCAACTAGTAGGATGAAAATGTGCAGAATTTTCATGAACATTAGAGGATTCATGAGGAACTTCAAACTCAAATTCCCTAGAAGTCTCAGGACGAATATGAGGATCATCAAAATGTGTGGAATTTTCATAACTTTCAGGAGATGCTGGAACATTTTGGAGTGATTCAGAACTTGGTCCAGAGTGAAGAGAAGGTTCTCGACGTGACTCAGACCTTGGAGGAGAGTTAGAATGTACAGAAAATTCATTACTTCCTAAAATATATAATTTATTAATAAAATATTCATTACTGTTTTCAAATAATCATATAATTATTTTACAAATTAAAACATATTGAATGCATTTGAAAATAATTATTTTTAATTATCCTCACTAGAACGATTAGCATCCAAATTTTCCTCTAGACTCATCAGAACTGTGTCGCTATTTTCGTCAAGCTCAGCAGGATTGGTCTCTATAGTTATTTTCTCCCTGTCATCAATAAGTTTTGCATACTTTGATAAAATGCTCATTCCTTGTTGATTTCGTGCATTTTCTTTTTCTTTATGATTAACTTTCCTTTTACGATCCTAAAAAATTGGAGAAAATGTAAAATTTTACACCTATGGGGTCCCCCTTATCGGGTGTCATAGCTGACCTCGTTATGGAAAAATTAGAGTTTGATGTTTTAAAAAGAATTAACTTTCAGTATGTTTTTTATCGAAGATATGTTGACGACATTCTGACATGTATTCCACGTGATAAAATTCCCGAATTGTTATATGTGTTCAATAGCTATCATCCAAAAATCCAATTTACTATTGAGGTTGAAGAAAATAATTGTATTGGTTTTTTGGATGCCCTAATAATGAGAGATAATAACAAATTAAGAACAAATTGGTTTAGAAAAGGAACTTTTTCAGGTAGATATGTAAATTTCAACTCAAGCATTTGTATGAAGGATAAAATCTCGATCGTTCACTCTCTTGTTGATAGAGCGGTAAAACTTTCTGAGACTGAATTCATCAACGATAATTTAAATACTGTTTTAAATATTTTAATTTCAAACGATTATCCGGCATTTTTCGTTAAAAAGTATATTGATTTGAGGCTCAAAAAAAATACAAATCCTCTTGATTCTAATGCGAGTGTAGTCAACAAATCAAAAACTATTGACCTCAGAAAATGTGTATCTCTTCCTTTCATTGACGAACTTCACATTTTCTTTATAAAATTTTTTAAGAAGTTTGATGTTAATGTTGTTTTTCATTATGATAAGGATCCGTTTGGTTGTTTCTCAAAGCATAAAGATATTACACCTTTCGATTTGAAAAGTCACGTTGTGTATCAGATTCCATGCGAATGTGGGATGGTGTATATCGGTCAGACTATGAACTATATAAAGGACAGGGTCAGTACCCATAAGAGAGATTGCAAAAATGATAAAAGAGCTTCTTCTCTAGTTGCACATTCCCATGAATATGACCACATCTTCAATTTTAATAACACCAAAATTATTTGTAATGAGTCGAATCTCAGGAAGCGACTTTTTAAGGAAATGTTTTATATTGTTAAATTTAGTAATTCTGTAAACAAACGAACCGACATAAATAACCTTAGTGATTTATATTTTATTTTAATATCCGATATGTCCTTATAATTGTTTTTTTAAATTAGTAAAAAAAAGTTTTTTTTATGATATATGGTTAAATATTTGTGACTTCGCTGTAATGTGAATAGAACTTTAAGTTTCGACGACATGTGAATGACACTGTAGAATTTAGGCATTGTAAACGAACACTCATGGTTTTGAGGTTATAACGTTTTTTTGACAGCTGACGAGAATTATTGTTTTTTAGTAAATAATAATCTTTAAAAAATGTAGACCACAGTACTGTCTAATGCTGACTTATATATGTGTTTTTTATATGTATTTTTGACATTATGTTTTATTTTTGTGTGTCTGACTTTTTTGTTGTATGTTGACATGGTGACAATTCTTTTTGTGATCTCTTTATAAAGAGAAAATGATTATGTTTTGAACTTGTTTTCTTTTTTATTTTATTTTATATGTTATTTCTTATTTGTTTTCTTTTTTAATTTGTAAAACAATTTTTTAGATTGATTTGATATAACCTGATGAGGTCTTTCATGGAAAGACGAAAGCTCGAATTTTGAAATTGTATAAATAAAGACCAGCGAAAACAAACACTATTTTACATCTTCTCACTACAATTTATTCTGGTCAACACCAAAATACATCTTTAAATATATATTAAAGTAAAATTTTATTCTTTGTGTACAAGAATATATTTTCTTTCTTTGACATAGAAACTTACGTTTCCTAATTGTTTATTCTTTTTCTGAAGGTTTTTTAGACTAACTGCAAAAAAAGAATTTTACTACTACAAGCATAAGTTTATAAATTTTCCTAAAATTAGACAATTTTGAATTTAAGGAAAATATTTGTTTTTATGAAATTAATTAATGATCCGTTTAACAATAATTGAATGCTTTAAGAATACTCAATTACATACTTATTTAAAAAAGAACATTTAAAATTTTGAAATATTTGTATTTTAAATGTGTTTTTGACTTTTTCGAAAATCTTTTTTTACTTATTTACTTTTTATTTTTTCATAATTTTTTTACTTATATTATTTATTTAGATCACTGAAGTAAGCGTCGAGACTATACGCCGAGAAGAATTTTTTTTACAAAACAGAAAATAATTCAACAATTTTTTTTAAATGTTTTAGGTAAAAAACTTGTATGAAAATTTTTTGCAATCGCTGGATGAATAAAATAGGCAAAATTAGTAAGAATTTAATCTCTAGAATTCTAAAATAGTAGTTATCGACGATAATTTCAGAGATCTTATAATATTTTCATTTGTTATATTTATAACTGTATTTTTTATGAAAAGAATTTTATTTACGTGAATATGCTTTAAAAAAACGATAATTGTTTATATTATTTTTCAATAAGTTTACTTACTTCCTAACAGGAGAATTTGAGCATTCAAAAGCATGTCGTTTGAATTTTTAGTTCCTTTTAACCAAACTTTTTTAAGTTTTTTTTTTTTTTAACAAACTATTTTTTGTTCTTATCGAAGTCTTCCGCATTCACAGGAGAAAAATTTGTGATGGATGTTATAGGAACCGTTTAATGCAAACCTTTGCTGAATAAAATATACGCGTGTGAAATCATTTTTAATTTTTTTATTTACGATGTTTATAAGAAAACTAACCGCAAACTGAAAAAACAAAAAAATATATACCGACGTGTTTTAACTTTATACAACCATAAATAGAGTGAAGTTTTCTTTTAATCGTGAGAAGTTGAATGTGAAAAAAAACATTTCGCAAGGAAATATATTAATATTATTGTGCATTGATTATTCTCCATTGAAATGAATAAACGAACAAATATAAAACCTATCTAGAACATGGTTCTGAAGAAACAATTCCAGTAACATCATCTTTTAAAAATAAAAAGTTGCGATTAGAAAAAGTAAGTTAATGTTGAAAAGTAAATGTATTAGCGTGTTAAAATCAATTATAAAAAAAATTTATTTTAAAGGGGATCGATTGTCAACGCGATGATTCGTCTAGAAGAGAAGATTTAATGAAAATAGAAAAAGAGCCTGAAATAACAGAAACGGTGATGAATGACTCATTTACTGAAATGTTAATGTACAATTTAGAAATTGATTGAAATTTTGAGAGAAACAACGATTATCAGGAATACGTAAGTTGAAATAAAATACATTTTTCAATTTCCAAAGAATACAGTTTTTAATGAATTTTTTAAAATATGTATTTCTAAATTTTAGTTTAATTAATTTTAACAATAATTATTATTATCTTCTTTACTAATTATACATAGGGAAAAAGATCTGGATTATTTAGCAAAATTCTAATAAATTATATAAAAATATAATATTCCTTAAATTTTTTTTATATTGAATAAGATTTATTAATTCTTTTTATACATGTTGATACATATATATATATATATATATATATATATATATACATATATATATATATATATATATATATATATATATATATATATATATATATATATATATATAATTTATTTAGACACTCGAATCTGAAAAAAATATGTAAGTGTTAAACTTTTTAAAGTAATACAATCTTTATCAGAAGACATCGGTTCAGTTGAAAATGAAAATTCCGACCACACGGTAAATTAAATTCATTTATTGTTACTAATTTAATACTTTTATTTTGTTACACTATTATAACACTTTATTTATTTTAATCTTAGTTTATTTTTTGTTTTCTTGTTTGTAAGTTTATTCCTAATGTTACGTCCGTAACTTCTTATTAATATACTTAATTTAACTATACATTTTCACGTATGTATCTATTTTCATATATTGTATTTATTTAATAATGCATACATCTTCTATTAAAATAATGTATTTCATCATGATATGATATGCAGTACTTCTAATTCTTATTTTCTGTATGATTTCAAATTGCATTATATTCAGTGTATTTTCAAACGAATATTGTATTTATATCATGTGTTTATTATTACAAATCCAAAAAAGAATATTATTTTCAAAGAATGTCGAAAGAATAACGATTACGAGAAATTCAAGATCGAAAACTCAGATTATTAATATGAACACGCACCACGCCTGAGGATCAAAGACAAAGTTGCGACTTCAAGTGTCGACGCGATGTCTTACGCAAGGACATCTATTAAGGTCGAGACGATTGTAGTTGCTAAGAGCATTAGTCTAATAAGAAAATTTTTATATAAAAAGGGTGAACATTTCTGATTAGACAGAGAATAATTTTTTGGAAATCAATTAGTCTTCAATCTACCATCGTCCAGTGAACTCCAAGTATAATCTAAAAAGTGAAGAACAAGTTATCCACAAATATTCATTAATATGAAAGTGTTTTCTCCAAAAGTGAACTTTAAAATTATTTTAAAAGTATTGCTTTGAAACGTACTACGATTAAAAGAGAATCATTTCCCCTAAAGTGATTTTTTACTATTTTCAAAAATATCAATTTGAAAATAAATTCAAGTATCTATCTTATATTGAAACAACACATTCCAAATTTCCAAGCATCGAAATTTGCTAAGGAGCCGAAATCCGTCTGGAAGAAAGCAAATATTACCAAAATACAATACACTATCTCATTAGTGTAAACAAGAGGATTAATACACGAAAATTAAGGACAACTATTTGAGGCCCTTTTACGACTACCCCTTAACACCATTCAAGATCGGATTACTAGATAATATCACCACATCAAGCAACACCAGTAATCGTTATTCTTAAAAGTAAGGTTTATAATTTATAACTATACTCATTGTATTTTTGTCAATACTTTTCTTTCTTGTTGGTTTTTATATAAATTATTCTCTCACAACTTTTAGTAGGCTCATTGACTTATCCTCATCCCAAATTAGATTCTTTATTGAAACTAATTTAAAACGAGGAACGTTAGCTATATTTTGAAATGGTTTCTCGTTTTGACGTAACAGAAGCCCTTTCAAAATTTTGGTGCATCGGCCCGGGAAAAGTATAAAGTCGATCAGCTATAATTTTGTCAAATTTTTAATAAAATTAGAAAACTTAATTCAACATTAATTCTATATTAATGAAATAATAAAATAAAAATAAATTAATCAATGAGTATACCAATTGTTAAAAAAAAGGAAATTTTTTTAAATAATAACGAATATTATCAACATAATAATATTATTAATATAGGTGTCTACTCAGCGATCATGGCCCGAAGTTTACTTCTGGTCCATGGGAGAGATACACCGACCTTCGAGGTCTGAGTTTCTTAGCTCACCTGACACTGGATATCATAGACGTCGCATTAATGCTTCGGCAATGCTATAACGTCTATGTAACTAACGGAGGCGGTTCAGGGCCCATCCTGGCCAGATGGTAGTACCCTGTTAAGGCCCGATTGTCCCTCGATACGGGACAAACACCCAGTATGAGCGATTGTAAAAACAAGGAAGAGTACCTGCGGAGTAATGCTTCGGCTGAATCTCTCACTGGTTCCGATCATCAAGCGCTTTCGAGCGTGAGGATGATGGCCAGTGGCCCAAGGATGCAGGAGGGCAACAACGCGTTGGCAGTTCCACAGATCATCGTGGAGAAGGTGGAGAGACGAGGGAGTACGAGCAGTGTGACAAGTCAGGCTAGCTGCATTTCTGTCTTCAGTAATGCTTCAGCGAATGACATTGCTAGCTGCAACAAGGACCGAGATGAATGCATAAAGCTGCGGGAAGAAGAGGCAGCATGCATTCTAGCAATAGAAGAAGAGGTCAGTAAGATGATAAAGTCCTGCGAAGTCCAAAGAAATGTCAATATGACAATCAAGGATGGACTTAAAAGCATAACATCGCTCATACAGCAGACCAAGGCGAAGAACGCAGCTGCTACAAAAAAGGACGAGATTTTCTACCAGGGATTGACCTGGTCGGAAGAAGCTAGACAAGATCGCAGAGTAAGAAGAGATCGTTGTAACGCAATCGTGTTGAGAAACGTCGTCTTAGATGCTCAGAAGAGGAAGAGAAGTGATCCTGAGCCTGCGAAGGATCCAAAAAGGAAAAAGGAGGAGAGACTTAAAAAGACTGGAAGTAAGGGGATCAAAACGGTTTCGAAGCCAGATCAGGTCAAGAAGGGAAGTGCCACAGTGATCGTTAAAGTGGCTGAAGGGAAAACTTGCGCCGAAGTACTGGCGAAAGTTCGAAAAGAGGCTGACCTGGAGGCCAGTCAGACAAGGGTTGTGGGAGCTTTACCCACTAAAAAGGGAGACCTTATCATTAAGATTGGTGGGTCTTCAAACAAGAAGTTGTTCGCCGAAGAGGTGACTAAGGTTATCGGCGATCTGGGAAAAGTGCATGTGGCGGACAGGCAGACTGTGCTGGAGATCCGCGACATGGACACCCTCACCGTACAGCAGGATGTCAAGGAGGCCCTAGACAAAGTATCTACGGTACCAGCAAGAAGCAGGAAGGTGACAGTCCTCGGGCCAAATAAACGAGGTATGAAACTCGCTGTCGTAGTCACCACCCAGGAAGACGCTACCAGATTGGAGAAGATAGGGAATATCAAAATCGGTTTTGTGTCCTGCAGAATTAGTAGGAGAGTGATGGTCACAAGGTGTCACAAGTGCCTTGACTATGGCCATATAGGCAGAGATTGCCAAGGATTAGATAGGTCAGCTGCGTGCTACAAGTGCGGAGAAGCTGGCCACAAGGCAGCAGATTGTAAGAAGAGCCCATGCTGCTTCTTATGCAAGGCGAAGTTCGGCGAGGAGGAGAGTATCCAACATGTCGCCGGATCAGGAGGATGCAAGGTCTTCAGATCTGCCCTAGAGGAAGCCAAAAAGACTTTGTCAAGGACAAGAAGAAAATAAGGCCAGAACAAGAGCAGCACGGAAGAGTCGCGTATGCGACTAAGTGGGACCATTCATCTACGAAGTCTAAAGCCACTAGGTAGTTCCGTAGGTGAATAATAGGTCTAATATAAATGGGTTTTTAACAAGGTATGGTCGATGTGAGTCCTGATGTCTAAACATTAAGCAATCGACTGAGTCCTGTATGATTCAATTTGTAACAAATTGTTTCTCTATAAAAGATTTTACTGTTTTCATAACCTTTCCAATTGGGGTGTCTACTCAGCGATCATGGCCCGAAGTTTACTTCTGGTCCATGGGAGAGATACACCGACTTTCGAGGTCCGAGTTTCTTAGCTCACCTGACACTGGATATCATAGACGTCGCATCAATGCTTCGGCAATGCTATAACGTCTATGTAACTAACGGAGGCGGTTCAGGGCCCATCCTGGCCAGATGGTAGTACCCTGTTAAGGCCCGATTGTCCCTCGATACGGGACAAACACCCAGTATGAGCGATTGTAAAAACAAGGAAGAGTACCTGCGGAGTAATGCTTCGGCTGAATCTCTCACTGGTTCCGATCATCAAGCGCTTTCGAGCGTGAGGATGATGGCCAGTGGCCCAAGGATGCAGGAGGGCAACAACGCGTTGGCAGTTCCACAGATCATCGTGGAGAAGGTGGAGAGACGAGGGAGTACGAGCAGTGTGACAAGTCAGGCTAGCTGCATTTCTGTCTTCAGTAATGCTTCAGCGAATGACATTGCTAGCTGCAACAAGGACCGAGATGAATGCATAAAGCTGCGGGAAGAAGAGGCAGCATGCATTCTAGCAATAGAAGAAGAGGTCAGTAAGATGATAAAGTCCTGCGAAGTCCAAAGAAATGTCAATATGACAATCAAGGATGGACTTAAAAGCATAACATCGCTCATACAGCAGACCAAGGTGAAGCACGCAGCTGCTACAAAAAAGGACGAGATTTTCTACTAGGGTTTGATCTGGTCGGAAGAAGCTAGACAAGATCGCAGAGTAAGAAGAGATCGTTGTAACGCAATCGTGTTAAGAAACGTCGTCTTAGATGCTCAGAAGAGGAAGAGAAGTGATCCTGAGCCTGCGAAGGATCCAAAAAGGAAAAAGGAGGAGAGACTTAAAAAGACTGAAAATAAGGGGATCAAAACGGTTCCGAAGCCAGATCAGGTCAAGAAGGGAAGAGCCACAGTGATCGTTAAAGTGGCTGAAGGGAAAACTTTCGCCGAAGTACTGGCGAAAGTTCGAAAAGAGGCTGACCTGGAGGCCAGTCAGACAAGGGTTGTGGGAGCTTTACCCACAAAAAGGGAGACCTTGTCATTAAAATTGGAAGGTCTTCAAACAAGAAGCTGTTCACCGAGGAGGTGACGAAGGTGATCGGTGACCTGGGTAAGGTGCATATGGCGGACCGGCAAACTACGCTGGAAATCCGCGATATGGACAGCCTTACTGAGAAAGAAGACGTCTTGGGTGCCTTGGAGCAAGTTTCTACGGTACCAGCAGGAAGCAGGAAGGTGACGGTCCTCGGACCAAATAAGCGAGGTATGAAGCTCGCTGTCGTGGTCACCACCCAGGACGACGCTGCCAGATTGGAGAAGATGGGGCACATTAAAATCGGTTTTGTGTCCTGCAGAATTAGCAGGAGAGCGATGGTCACAAGGTGTCACAAGTGCCTTGACTATGGCCATATAGGCAGAGATTGCCAAGGATTAGATAGGTCAGCTGCGTGCTTCAAGTGCGGAGAAGCTGGCCATAAAGCAGCAGATTGTAAGAAGAGCTCATGCTGCTTCTTATGCCAGGCGAAGTTCGGCGAGAAGGAGGACATCCAACACGTCGCCGGATCAGGTCGGTGCAGGGTCTTCAGGACTGCCTTAGAGGAAGCTAAGAAGACCCTGTCAAGAACAAGAAGGAAATAGGCCAGAACAAGAGCGGCACGGAAGAGTCGCGTCAGCGACTAAACGGGACCTCCATCTACGAAGTCTGAAGCCACTAGGTAGTTCCGTAGGTGGGAAGAAGGTTCGAAACCCAGGGGAAGCAAGGAGAGGTTTTAGTCGGTATTGTGACTGCCGTAAAAAGCAGGTATGTGAGGTTTCTTTTTTTTTTCCTTGCATTTTGTGCGAGCCCGACATACCCCAGGCAAGTGGGATCTTCCTGGGCATGCGTAAATGCATTTCCTCTTCACCCCCGTGAATAAAAAAAAAAAAAAAAAAAAAAAAAAAAACCTTTCCAATTGGATTTATTCGGTTGTAAAGTTTATGTTAACTACCCTGCAGAAAGCTAAAAAAAATATTATTAATATAATATAATAATAATAATAATAATAATAATAATAATAATAATAATAATATTATAATAATAATATAATAATAATATAATAATAATAATAATAATATAATAATAATATAATAATAAATAATAATATAATAATAATATTATCAACATATAATAATAAAAAGTAATAATTTAACAAAAAAAAATATATTTTTACTGAATATAGTACATTTTATAATAAATGATAACATTATACAAGATTTAAGTCGCAAGGTGCATTCATAAATAGGTATTGATGAATAGAGGTTCGATTCCTCTTAACTTTAAAATTTTTTTCCTTTGCATGGTGCATTTATTGAATAAATTCTGTATTTATATTAATAAATAGGGGTTCGAGTCCTCTTAACTTATATTTTTTAAAGTTGCAAGGTGCATTCATCAAATTAAATCCTGTATTATATTAATGAATAGGGGTTCAAGTCCTCTTGACTTATGGAAATTTTTGTCTTGTATATGAATCATTTTGACATTTAATTTGTGCTAAAAAAATTGTTTTGCTCATTTAATTACGATTCGTTATTATTACAATAAAAAAATTTTATATATACTGAAGCAAGATAAAAATATTTTTACTACAAAAGAAAAGTTTGTTTTATATTCAAGAAACAAGATTGACAATTTTACAATTATTGCGTATATTATAAATTTTTATACTATGCAATCTTTTAATGTCTTCTTCGAATGAAAATACTACCGATTCCTCACGTTTAACTCGCTCTAAAATAAAAAATAATCCAGAATTGTTATTGCATTCGGGAATTCCTTATTATAAAGAAAATCCACACACAAGTACACCTAGATATTATAAAAAAAATCCTGATTCCGAAGAAATACATAGAGAGTTTGATTCTAGTTTTGTTCATTCTAACTTTTTTGACACTGACGACAATTCTTCTGAAACTGACGATAACGACAGTAAAGATTCTATTTTAGAAGAAACTCTAGTAGAACAAAATTTAGGACATCAGTCGCAAGCAAATTTAGGTTTAAATAATTCATTAATTGACGACGTTGAAATAAACGATCACTCTGCAAACAATTCTTTTGATAACTCTAGAAATAATATTATTTTTGAAGAAAATATGGCTCTTCCGAATAATCAGCAAGTATCCTTACGCGATGCATTAGAAACTATACGAATGTTTGACGGAAAAAATATTCCATTATCTATATTTATTGAAAGTTGTTTAGAAGCAAAATCAATGCTTCCAGATAATGCACAAGTACAAACAAATTTAGTCAAATTAATTAGAAGTAGAATTTCGGGTGAAGCACGAAGAATTATTATAGGATATAATTTTATTACAGTAGAACAATTAACAGAAAGATTGAAACAAATTTACGCGCCAGCAAAATCTGCATACCAGTTGCAAGGAGAATTAGGAGCAATATATATGTGGGAACACGAAAATGTTATTTCATACGGTTCAAGAATCGCAGAAGCAGCAGAAAAAATATTAGACGCGCATAGGCTTAGCAATGAAAATGCAGTAGATGAAGCATTTAAAACAAATTTAGATAAAACAACTGTTGAAACAACGAAATTTTTCTCAAGAATCACGATCTAATAATACAACAAACTTCACAAACAGAAATCAAAGTATAACATGTAACTATTGTAAAAAATTAGGACACATTTCCACTAATTGTGGAAAAAAGATGTGGGATGATAACAATAAGCAACGAACAAATTCACAAACACAAAATCAGGGAAACTCCAAAATTCCTCTTCAGTAGGATGCTCTGAGGAAGAATTAAAAAGAAATTATTATGCATCCAGAAACATTAATTTAGCAAAAACTAATATAATTCCGTACATTCGAATTGATACTCAAGAATTAAAAATTCCGATAACAATGATGATTGACACAGGAGCAGGACCAAATTTATTAAAAATTCGCGCATTGAATCCAGATATAAAAATTGATGAAAATAAATGTCTTAAATTAACAGGAATAAACGATCACGCAGTTTATACTCTAGGACAAGTAGATATAAATATTTTCGGAATTCCAACAACTTTCAACCTTTTATCAAACGATGTTCCAATTAAACATGGCGGAATATTAGGAACAGAATTTTTTATTAAAAATAAAGTAAAAATTAATTATGAAGAAAGACATCTAGAAATCAATAAACAAAAATTTAATTTTGATTCAAAAAATTATTTTACTATTCCAGCAAGATCAATTTACAATATTCATGTAAAAATTTTAAATAAAAATAAAAAAGTAGGTTACATTCCAAGATTAGTAGTGAAAGACGGTGTTTACTTAGGTGATGCAGTAGTTTCAAATATAAAAGGATTAGCTTATTTACAGGCTATAAATACATTAAACGAATCAATTGACATCCCGATTTTTGAATTAAATTTAGAAGATTTTGATGAAATAAAACAAGAAAGTTAAGTAAGCAAATCTGATATTAAAAATGAAGACTCATCAATTAAACAAATCATTGATGTATTTTCAAAAAATATGAAATCAGAAAATATTTTTAACATTACAGGCAACGATAGAGTTAAAGACATAAAAAAATTACTTCGTCTTGAACATTTAAATAAAGAAGAATTAGAACACGTCATGAATTTAGTAGAAAACTATTCGGATCGATTTCATATACCTGGAGAATATTTAGAAGGAACAGATCTTATAAAACACAGAATAATAACTACAGATGACACACCAATTATTACTAAACAATATAGATTTCCACCTGTTCATAAAGAAGAAATGACACGTCAAGTAAACGAATTATTAAAACAAAAGATTATTAAACATTCTGATTCACCTTTCAATACACCAATATGGATAGTACCAAAAAAAGATGACTCACAGGGAAATAAAAAATGGCGATTAGTTTTAGACTTCAGAAAGCTAAATGAACGCACGGTAGGTCAATTTTACCCCCTCCCTAATATTACAGACCTGTTGGATCAATTAGGAAACGCTCAATATTTTTCAGTCTTCGATTTAGCATCCGGTTTTTATCAAATCAAAATGGATCCTAGAAATTCTTATAAGACGGCATTTTCAACGCCATTTGGACATTATGAATTTGACAGAATGCCTTTCGGATTAAAAAATTCACCAAGCACATTTCAAAAACTTATTGATCAGGTATTATTAGGTTTACAAGGATCAGAATTATTTGTTTATTTGGACGACATTGTTATTTATGCAGATACCCTAGAAGAACACGAAGAAAAATTCTCGAAACTTATGGAACGATTACGTATTGCTAACTTGAAACTGCAACCGGATAAATGTTAATTTTTGAGGTTAGAAGTAGGATACTTAGGTCATATAATTGATAAAAATGGTGTACGACCCGATCCGAAGAAAGTAGAAGCTGTAAAGAAATTCCCAATCACAAAAAATGTTAAAAATATAAAACAATTCTTAGAACTTGCAGGTTATTATCGCAAATTTATAGACGGATTTTCAAAGATTGCAAATCCTTTAAATCAACTTTTAAGAAAAGATATACCTTTTCTTTGAACTGAAAAACAACAAACGGCTTTTGATTTGTTAAAAAATAAACTATGTGAGGAACCACTTTTAAGAAGACCAGACTTTTCTCAACCATTTATACTAACAACAGACGCTTCAGGTTTTGCAATAGGAGGAATTTTATCACAAGGAATAATTGGCAAAGACCAACCAATTGCTTATACGTCACGGACACTAAACGAATGTGAAAGAAAATATGATACTTATGAAAAAGAAGCATTGGCAATTATATATAGTGTGCAACATTTTCGACCATACCTTTATGGAAAAAAATTCACCTTAGTTACGGATCATAAACCATTAGTTTGGTTTCAAAATTCTAAAGATCCCTGTTCAAGAGTTACAAGATGGAAGCTGAAATTAGCAGAATATGATTTTAATGTGGTCTACAAAGCAGGCAAAACAAATGTTAATGCAGATGCTTTATCCAGAAACCCAGTCGAAAATATTATTGAAGAAAAGGTACAAGAAATAAAACAAGAAAAAATTGATGAAACTCAGGAAATTGAAAGAAAAATAATAAAATGTGTGCAAGAAAAAATTGAAGAATGTTGTGTGGCAAATGAAAATAAATATTATATGAATTCGGAGATAATAAGAAATCTCCACGATATTGAAAAATTATTAAAGGACAATGAATCTTGCATGAATTCGGAGATAAAAAGAAATCTCCATGATATTGAAAAAATGTTTAAGGACAATGAATCCTATGAAAATTCGGAGATACTAAGAAGTCTTCGATCTATTAAAAAATTATTAAAGGACTATGAATCCTACATAAATTTGGAGATAAGGAAAAATCTCCAATCTATTGAAGAAATATTAAAGGACAATGGATCCTGCATGAGTTCGGAGATAATAAGAAATCTCCAAAATATTAAAAGAAATTATTGTACAAGTAATGAAACTTGTAACGTTATAACAAGAAATCAACGAAAAATGCAAGAGAATGATAATCAAGAAAATATAATACAAGAAAAGAAAAATCAAGAAATCCAAGAAAAAGAAATAAAAGCACACACAAGAAAGAAACGTGGCAGACCCAATGAAAAGAATTAAATATACAATAGTTCCAATGAAAAATGTATGTGAAGAATTGAAACTGAAAAGTATTAGTATTGCAAAAACAGACCAAATAAATAATGTAACTTGGGACGAAATCCTATCAATGATAAAATCAATTTTTGAAAATTCATTTGTGAAAGTTGTCATATGTAATGGATATACAAAATATCCAACTAAAGAAGAATAGATCAAGTTAATAGAAGAAGCCCATTCAAGCTCAGTTGGCAGACATAAAGGTGTAACTAAAACCTATGGTCGAATACGTCAAAATTATTATTGGGAAAACATGAAAAATAATATTCAAAAATATATTCAAGGTTGTCTTCAATGTCAACTTAAAAAATTAGTTAGAGTTAAAACAAAAGATCCAATGATTATAACAGACACACCAAGTACAGCATTTGAAAAAATTGCAATGGACATTGTTGGTCCATTACCAAAAACTAAAAATGGAAGTGAATACATATTAACTATACAAGATAATTTAACTAAATATTCATTACCAATCGCACTCCCAAATCATCAAGCAAGTACAATAGCTGATGCATTTATTAAAAGATTTATTTGTATATTTGGATCCCCCAAAGGAGTGTTAACAGATCAAGGAACTGACTTTTTAAGCAATTTAATGAGAAGATTAGCAAAGAGATTCAGAATACGGCAATTTAAAACGACAGCATTTCACCCTCAGTCAAACGGATCAATTGAAAGATCTCATCACGTTTTAGGAGAATATTTAAAGCAATTTATCAACAAAAATGAAGAATGGGATGACTGGTTAGAACTAGCAATGTTTTCTTACAATACAAGCATTCATGAAGGCACCAAGTGCACTCCATACGAGTTAATTTTTGGAAAATTAGCACGGTTACCATCAAGTGATCCACCACTTGAACACGAAAAATTAGAAACTTATGATCAATATTTAACAGACTTGATAACAAGACTTCATGAAATGAGAAACATAGCTAGAGAAATTTTGATTTTAGCAAAAGAAAAGTAAAAAAGGTATTATGACAGAAATTGCAATCCACAAAATCTTAAACTCGGAGATGAGGTATTTTTACTACACGGGGGAAAAATTCATAAATTTGCTAATCAATATACAGGCCCACACAAAATATTAGAAATTTTAAACAAAGGAAACGTTAAAATACAAGTTTAAAATAAACAAAAAATAGTACATACAAACAGACTAAAACTATCTCGAATTAAACAAGAATAATAAAACACTGTTAATAATATGTAATTTTATGTTTCAGAAAGGAATTAAATAAAAGAGAAATTAAACTGTTTTCAATCTTTTACACTTTTATAAATATTAAACAAATTTTTAATCACATACCAATAACCTGATTTGAAAAAGTATTTCTTTAAAAGGTTCGCAAGTTTAAATTAAATTATTAAAATATTTGGTCAATTTTTGATTCTACGTACTTGTTTTTCAATATAAGAGATTAAAAATTTAATTTTTTTAACACGTTAAGATAAATCCTTATTCAATATAATTTTTTGAAGAAGAATCTAAAGTAGCATTATTGAAATTTCTAATAACAAAACAACTCGAATGAAAAATTTTCTTCCTTCTCAATACCTAATAATTATTGTTAAAATATATTTTAAGAACGAATAAAAAATGCATAAATGAAACAACTAAAAACAATATAATATAAAAAATAGAGACACATTTAAAAAAAACTATTGTCTTAAATGTAGAATGTGACAAAAGTATAAAAAAAATGTTTCATCTGTAAAATTAAGGTATAAAGCTTTGGTTTATAAATCTATACAAAAAATGTATTCAATATTTAAATCTACAACGAATTTTAACTATAAACTAGTTTCGAATTTTAGAGCAAAAATTTTTTATGCAATTTAAAAAGAACACAAGACTCAAGCCTATCAAACAATTTGTAAAAGTATTTCTCTGAATGTAATTTCAAAGCAAACAAAAAAATATTTTTTTTTTTCATATACATATTGTCTTAATATCGATACAAAATTCTATGCAAAATAAATCATTTGTGCAAATAATTTTTTCTAATTATAAACAAATTGTATTTAACAAAGCAAAAAAAACTAAACATGTAACATTCTTATAAATTTTTTAATGTAGTAAATTTAAATGATTAATTACAACCCGTATATATATATATATATATATATATATATAAAATATAATTCTAATAATTATATTTAATAATTTAAATAATAATTAAAATAGACGAAGACTTAAATTTTTATGCCCGGACGATGGAGTAAATATATTATTTCTTTGAACAAAAAAAAATATAATGCAATCAATCTTAAATACGTTTGACTGTATAGAAAAGATATTTTAAGTTTGATTTAAACAAAATAGGTTTGAATCAAATATATCGTTTTTTCAGCGTAATTTTTTTAAAATTTTCATGCAATTTTTCCTACTGTCTCAAACTGAATCAGTGAAATTTTACTGAGAATCAGTGACTCTATTCTCGCGATTTAAATCAGTGAAATTTGACTGAGAATCAGTCACTCGATTCTCGCGATTTGAATCAATGAAATTTGACTGAGAATCAGTCACTCGATTTTCCTGATTTGAATCAGTAAAATTTCACTGAATATCAGTTAAAAATGATTTAAATTTTAGTCGTTTTTTACTGATTGGTCAATTAAAAAATAACTGAAATTTTCAATATGTGTGACAGAAATTTTCATTTGTTTTTTAATTGGCGAATCAGTGGAAAATGACTCTAATTTCAGTTATTATTGACTAATTTTTAGTGAAATTCCACTGATTCAAATTGCTAGAATAAAGTTACTGATTTTCAGTAAAATTTCACTGATTTTCAGTGGAACTTCACTGATTCAGATTTAGAGAGTAAATAATTAAAAAACTTTTAGATATTTTCTAGAAATTTCCCTATAAACTTTTTGTAAGCGAATTTATTTTTTCAGAATGAATATGAAAACTCCGATGATGATTTTTTTTATGCAATTGATACCGATCCAGATGATCCTGATCCTTATTCCGATAAATTTATTGTCAAAGAGCATAATGAAAATTCAAAAAATTATTTTAGTTCCTTACAAGATGCGATTGACAACGATCTGTTTAAAAAACCTATTAATTTAATGGCTAACAAAACTGTTGGTGAAGTAATAATGATGGTTTTGAAATTCATTCTAGTGCACGCACTCTCTTTAACTGAAACAACAGATTGGTTTATTTTAATAAATTCTATTTTTGCTGAGTCATTTTTACTTAATACGAGATATCTGATAGATAAATTGTTCTTTCCAAAAAATACAATGTTTCTACATGCAACGTGTTCAAAGTGTGGTTCTTATATTGGAAAGTACGATAAGATAAATCGATATCTAAAATGTAAAATATGTAAGACGAAAATTGATGTTAAAGATATATCATATAAGGACTTTTTTGTGATGTTGGACTTTGCTACTGCGATTTCCAAGTTAATAGAAGCCAACAGTGATTATTATACCTACGTGGTAAATAATAGAATTCCAGAAAATGATCGATTTCAGGATATTTACGATGGTAAAAAATATCGAGAATTAATTTGCAGATTGAATGAACTTGACATTCATAGTTATGCGACTGTAATTTTTAATACTGACGGGGCACCCTTGTTCGAGAGCTCTACTACTTCTATTTGGCCTATTTTCCTCATGGTAAATGAAGTTCCCTTTCCTATTAGATCAAAAGAACTAATTCTTGCTGGTCTCTAGTTTGGAAAGGATAAGCCAGATATGAATGTTTTTCTCGATACTTATGTTGACAAGATGAATCTTCTATCCACCGATGGTGTTGATTGTACTATAAATGGCGAGAAAAAAAACATAAAAGTTTTTCATTTAGTTTCTTGTGTCGATGCAGTGGCTTGTGCCCCAATACAAGGACATACAAAATATAATGGAGAATACGGCTGTGGTGAGTGTCTCCACCCTGGCGAATATGTTAAAAATAATCCAAGCAATCCACGATCTGGATCCATCAAATATCCTTTAACATCAGAAATTCCTAAACGAAGAAACGCCCAAGACACAATTAATCATCTGAAAGAAGCAACTCCAAAAAATCCTGTTTTTGGAGTAAAGAGTCCATCTCCACTAATCAATTTACTACGCTATAATATAATTGACTGTTGTATAGTTGAGCCATTACATTGTTGTTCAGGAATTGCGAAATAATTCGCTACTGTTTGGTTTGGAACTACAAAAAAGGTCGGATTATTACCTAAAAGTATAATTAACGAAATTGATGAAAAAATTACTAAAATAAAAGCCCCTAACCAAATAAGTCGACTCACTAGAGCATTTTCAGAAATAGCTTTTTGGAAAGCTCGTGAGTGGGAGAATTGGACCCTATTTTACAGTATAATCATTCTTAAAGAAATATTACCTACTGATTTGTTGATGCACTGGGCTTTATTTGTAGAGGCCTTTTATATTTTAACAAAGCAGGACATTGGAATTAATAAAGTGGATTATGCTGAAAAATTACTTTATAAGTTTGTTGGTCGTACTCAGCTTTTATATTCAGAAATAGCAATGACATTTAATGTCCATTCGTTACTCCATTTGGCAAAAAGTGTTTTATTTTGGGGATCATTATGGTGTCATGACGCATACGGATTTGAATCGGGTAAGGGAGATTTACTAAAAGTAATGCACGCTTCTAATGGTATACATAGTCAAATATGTAGACGAATTAGTCTCAAATATAGCTTCAACATGTTGAGATATCGAATTTACTCCGCTTCGTCATTCATAGTGAAAAATTATTGAGACTCTATAGGAACGAGAATAGCTAAAAAATGTTATCAAACAACAAATATTCGATACTTTAGTCCTACATTATCAGTTAGCTCGTCTTTGAAAGAAAAGTTAAATCTACCTGATCGTTCAGTTTCATATAGAAAAATTGTTAAGAACGGTTGCTTATATATGTCTATGTTAAAAAACAATGATCGTTCTAACAATTCATTTGCTCAATTAAAAAATGGTACATATGTAAAATTGAACGCTTTTATAGTTGATTTGAGTTGTAAAATTGAGTATTCTATTGTTTAAGTAATTGTCACAGAAAATGCTTTCAACGCTTGTAAAATGATAAAATTTTTTTTACAAATTTCAGACGAACAATCAGCTATTTTAACAGAAGATATTGAAAGAGTATGTGTAAACATATCATTTGATGATGCTGATTTTCTATGTGGTGTTCCAAATTTATGGCACTATTAAAATGGTTAAAAATAATTGTTTCTAGACTGCAAAAAAATTTATTTGATTCAAATAACCGATTATTTGTCTATAATCAAATAAATATTTACTTGAATCAAATAATTTTTATTTGAATCAAATAAATATTTACTTGAATCAAATAATTTTTATTTGAATCAAATAAATATTTACTTGAATCAAATAATTTTTATTTGAATCAAATAAATTGTATTTGAATCAAATATTTTAGTATTTGAATCAAATACTAATTAATTGATTCAAATAAAAATTATTTGATTCAGGTAAATATTTATTTGATTATAGACAAATAATCGGTTATTTAAATCAAATAAATTTTTTTTCAGTGTAGTAGTCAGATAATGACATCAATGAAAGGTTTAAACCTTTCAATATCTTATTTCAAACAATTGGGATATGGTGAAATATAAATCAACACTTTTTCAATTCTTGATTATGAAAACTTTTTTTGGATAAATATTTGTAATAAATTAATTTTGCATTACAATATAAGTTATTATAATAGAAAAATCTTTAAAACTAAAAAATTATAGAACTAAACATACAATGAAAGTCACTATTACAGATTAATAGATTATCAATTTTATTTATAATGTAATTTTTCTCGATGTCAATACTAACGTATGTGTTTGTATGAGTCTTTTACATTTAAGTAGATAATTAAAGTAAAATTTATGAAAACAACTCATGTTTACTAGTATTAAATACTACTAGGATGCTTTCAACATTTTGTTACGTTACGGATATAATAATTAAGTGTGTTATACGAAAGTGTGAAAAACAGAATAGTTTATAACTATAATACGTATATCATAAACAGTTTCAAAAATTGTAATATTATATTTATTTTTTTAAGGTATCTTATTTTACAAGAACAGAATTTATGAAGTAATAGTGAAATTTTAATATTTAGTTCACTTTACTATATTGTAAAATAATTATTAGTTATTTTGTAAATTAATTTGTCTTATTATAAATTGTAATTTACTTTTTTTGTTTTTCATTATAATAACTATTGTTGTACTTCTATGTTTGTAATGACAGTTTAAGTAAAATACAGAATTTAAAAAAATATATTTTTGTTTTCTAAACAGTAATAATTTCTTAGAATTATAAGTAATATATTTGTTAAATAAGTAGGTTTTTAATCTAGTTTTGCTTCCTCATACTGAGGAAGTATTGTAATACCAAAATTTTTCGACTTCGATTTTTTGACATATCTTTATGTTATTTGACCTCAGGAGTACAAAAATGACATTTTTACAAAATGTCATTCCGTATATGTGTGTGTGTAAGCATCACATTTTCATAAATATCTCCAAACTATGAAGAGCTTTTGGTCTGAATTTTTTTTAAATTATAGGTCTCATCTGCGGACATAAAATGAGAGTACTTTGAGACAGATTAATAAAGTTTAACTACATATTTTTTTGATTTTTAATTTTTCAAAAAAACGTTTTTTACCCATAACTTTTAAAAAAATGTTAGGGCAACTATGAATCTTTTTCTGTAATTTTGTAGAGTTTTTTTAGACGCATCTTTTGAGCCCTTAATGAAAATTTTTCGTCCATATTCACCAGAGATATTAAACTTTTAAAAATCAAAAATTTTGGATAATAAGACTTTCGAATATTTTGTTGAAAAATGTAGAAATAACTTTAAAACTATCATTATCATCTTGTATAGCATTAAAAAACGCTTCGATTGACCTATTTTTGAAGCTAATTCGATTAGAAATTAAATAAAGAGAAAAAATAATTACAGCAATTGAGAATAATTGTTCAAAATTTATATTTTATTATTATTAACATCTCTAAGAGGAAGCAAAGTGTTCATGAAATGATCACCAAAATTATAATAAAAATTAATAACTTGGCAGCGGTTTCTTTTTTTTATTTATATGCCTTTAAATACATAAAATTATAATTTCATTCTCTCAGTAGCTAAATAACACTTTTTTTCTACATACTAAAAATGTTGCTGTATTTTTTATTTCTATGTTAATTGGATTAAAGAACGTAACGTTAAAAAATTAACGAAAATAAAACTGACATTTATGACACTATTTCAACAAAAATAAAGAAATTTGATAAAAAAAATACAATTAAGACAATAAAAATGAAATAAAATTATAAATTAAGCAAATTCCAACAAATAATACGACAAACTGCGAAAATGCTGGTTTATTAACCTTAAATATTAAAATTATTATTAATATTTGATTCGTACGACATTGCAATATTGTTTCGATTAAAAGAGAACTTAAAACTACATCAGATTGTGGAAAAAAATAAATTTTGTCGACCCGGTAAAGGGACAAAAACCGCAAAGTCTATAACCTCCACACGCAATGAAGGACTAAAAATGAACTTTAAGGATAATAATTGATTAATGACGCATTTCTATGATGTGTCGATCAAAAGAGAACTTAAAATTACATCAGATTGTGGGAAAAAAATAAATTTTTTTGACCCGGTAAAGGGACGAAAATCCCCACAGTCTTTAACCTCGACATCCAAGGAACCATTAAAAATCAACTTTGCGCGTAATGTTTGATTCGTGTGACTTTTTTTCGTTGTGCTGATAAAAAAAGAATCTAATCTAAAGCTACATCTAAATGTGGAATAAAAATAAATGTTTTTCCTCCGGCGAAGGGACTAGAACTCCAAAATCTAAATATATCGTTGGAAGGATAAAAACAAAGTAATAAAACATTATAAATAAACTTTTCGAAATGAATCCTTGACAATAATATTTTTATAGAAAATTATGATTGTTTTTGGAAAACGAGTAACATTTAGAATTTTAATAATTTCTTAAAACTACAATTATAATCCTTCCGGAATTTAATTATTTTCTACAATATTCAACTATTTAATTATTTTTAAAATTCAAAATGTTTACAAAAAAATTTTTTATAGATATATTTGAAAAATTTAATTTTGTTAAAAAATGATTTAGAAACAATTTTTGAAAAATTTGTTTATAATTATTTTTCGCATTATAAATATTTAAATGAGATGCACTTTTAATATTTTATATTTTAATATTTTTATTTAAGACAAATTAACATTTTTAAACGACTTAAATTTTCTTATGATAGATTAATATAATAAAATATATATTTTTAATTTTAATCTCATGTTCATTATTAAAGCGAGTTATTTTCTTGATATTGTGGAGTAGTAAATTTCATCCACAACATTGGTTAGGTTTCCCAGAATTTTAGTTTTTTCAAACGCTACTTTTCTCTGCCTTTTCTCGCGAAGATATCGATTGTAGCGACCTCCTCTTTTAGATTCCCATTTGCCACCTGCACGAATTTTGTAAGAAAAGGGAAAATTAATATATTACGCTTAAACTGAATAAATCAAAATTAACACAGCTTTTGTAACAAAATTAAGTTAAAAATAAAAACGTAATTATATTGTAATAATTCAATGAAATTAGAAATTTTTATTAAAAGTGGAAATGCATTGGAAAATTAAAAATGTGAAATAATTCTTTAAATAATTGATAACTATCTTATGATTGTTCTGTAAAAATTTAATTAATGAAGTTTATTAACCTGCAAAGTTTAGTTATTTTTAAATACGGAAGCTTTTAGTTTTTCTATTAAAATTCATTGTGATTTTAGTTTAAAATATATACAGGAAGTAAAGTAATTATTTTACAAAAAAATATTTACCTTGTCTATTTTCATAATTTGCGTTGATATTTGCAGTAGAATAAGACGGACCAGCTGTTTCCCTGTTTCTCAAATTTATTAAGAGAGAACGATAATACGGGTTTGTATTTCTTTGATTGAAGTTATTAATTGGAGCACGATGATTCACGGAATCATGATTAAGAGAATTTTTAAGCTGACCATTATTAGAATGTTTATTGAAAGAATCACGTCGAGCACCATCAGATGGAGTATCATTTCTATTAAACTGAGTTTGATTAGAGTGCGAAGGACTTTCTGAGTGTCGATTAACAGTTTGAGGATGATTCTGCGGTTGTACTTGCTGAAATTGACACAATGAAGATCTTTGAGTAGGATGATTTCTCGAGGTATTTTCCGTAGAAGAGAATGTCCTGTCTCCGCGCTGAGAAAACATTATACTTAATTCAAATAGAAAAATAATTTTAAGTGATTTTGTTTAATTGAAATTAGTTTGTCATCTTAATTCCAATATAAAATATAATATTTGTTTGAATAATTATGTTTAATTCAAACATATTTTCTGTTTTACTTATAACAAAAATATGTTTAAAAATGTTATGTTTCATTAAAACTTAATGGTTGATTATAAATAATTAAAAATCAACCGTAACTTATGTTTGAATTAAATATATTATTTCGATTATTAAATATGATTAACAAAAATGTTTGAAATATAATTACAAGGTGTTCATTCATCTTTGAAAAGGTAGAGGAAGTTTACGTTATGAGAATATTACACAAGAATTTCTAATGATTTTTGTTATTTATTGAATTTTATTAAACTGTTTTTACTAAATTTAATTAAAAATTTTCTAATAACTTATTCTTTAAAATGATAAGTTGAAATGTTCCTTAGTAAATAATATTTAGAAAATTATTTACTTGTCTTATTTGAAGATTACACAATTTATTTGTTAATTCTTCCCCATCCGTTTGCGTTTTATTCTAGAAAACAAAAATTTTATAGAATACATTTATAAACAAATTCGAATTTTTCATAACTGTTAGACAAATTTTTTTGTTCTTTGTCAAGCTATTTTAAAAAATATTATTTATTTTATTAAAAATGATATAAAACTATTTCAATTACTAAAATAGAATATGATAACTTGTTAAAAAATTTTCATTCGTTTTTGATATCTAAAAGATTATTTTACTTTTCTAATCAAAAATTTTAATATAAATTCTTATATAATTAATACATTTACATATATGAGGCATTCCATTTCAAGTGACCCAGGTGTCTTACGGTGTAATGCAAATTTCAATAATTTTTTACTCTTAAACTATTAAACATGAAAATTTGGCAAGGTACATTTTGGAAAGGTTTTTTCGTGCTCTTTCGATTGAAAATAGGCAGTTAAAAAAAAAATTTTTGGCCCAAAAAAAACCAAAATTAAAAATAAATTTTATTTTTTTGGAAAAAGGGCAGCTTTTTTTTTTTTTTTTTAAACGAAAGCTGAGGTTTTTTCCTAAAAGGACATATAAATGAAAAAGTGGGACAAGAATGTTTAAACATTGAAAAAATGAATTTTCTCGTAAAAACCGGGTTTAGAGCGCTCCGGTGAGTAGAAACCTCCGTTTTTCAATGTTTAAACATTCTTGTCCCACTTTTTCATTTATATGTCCTTTTAGGAAAAAACCTCAGCTTTCGTTTAAAAAAAAAAAAAAAAAAAGCTGCCCTTTTTCCAAAAAAATAAAATTTATTTTTAATTTTGGTTTTTTTTGGGCCAAAATTTTTTTTTTAAATGCCTATTTTCAATCGAAAGAGCATGAAAAAACCTTTCCAAAATGTACCTTGCCAAATTTTCATGTTTAATAGTTTAAGAGTAAAAAATTATTGAAATAAGCATTGTACTGAAAATCCCAAAAATTTAACCCCCTCCCCCTCGGAAAATATTGGACTAGGTAAAAAAATATTTTTACGAAAAATTGCTATCTATTAGTACTACAAAAGCCCCAAGTTTTGCTACGATTGGAGAAAAATTTTTCTCCACCTGGATCACTTGACATGGAATGTCTCATATATTTAAAATATACATTAACACAAATTTCTTTTTTTTTACCTGATATTCCAGAGACATTTTCAAAGAATTAATCTAATTCACTTTTCGAGAAAATAAGTTTAGAAATGTCTATTAAACTCAAAGTAACAGAAATGAAATTAACAACACTCAATTGTTCTTAACATTTATGTTTTTCTTAAACAAAAACACATGCACATCATACTACCATGTACCGGCAAAAACAAACATTCCAACTTGAGAGGTGGGATTGACTCCCAACATCTTGAGATGATGATGGCGCTGCAATACACAAAAAATATTTGTCAAAATAACCATAAAGGAGAGGCATGATTTTCCCCTAATCGCCAAGAGATCGAATGTTCAAATGGTCGAATACCAAATCGTCGAATCGTCAAACGGTCGAATGTTCAAAACGTCGAATTGTCAAATGGTCGAATCGTCAAAACGTCGAATCGTCAAATGGTCGAATGCTCAAAACGTCGAATTGTCAAATGGTCGAATCGTCAAAACGTCGAATCGTCAAATGGTCGAATGCTCAAAACGTCAAATCGACAAATAGTCGAATGCTCAAAACGTCGAATCGGCAAAAAGTCGAAAAATTTGTTTAATGTAAGTTAATATTAACTTTAACCAATCAAATTTTTCGACTTTTTGATGATTCGACGTTTTGAGCATTCGACCATTTGACGATTCGACGTTTTGAGCATTCGACCATTAGCCTATTCGCTGGTTTTACCATTCGACGAATTGACTTTTCGATGTTCTTAACATTCGACCATTTGACGATTCGGCGTTTTGAACATTCGACCATTTGACGATTCGATGTTTTTAGCATTCGACTTGTTGACAATTCGACGTTTTTATCATTCGACCTGTTGACAATTCGACGATTTGGTATTCGACCACTTGGCGATTAAGGGAAAATCATGGTAATAGACAATTAAGGCCTTTCTCCAATATGTTTCTAAAACTCTGTGTCTGCGTCGGTTGCTATGGCAACATATGCTAAAATCAACGCAACGCAGTCATTCGCAGTCAAACGCAGAGTTTTAGGAACATTTAGGAGAAAGGCCTTTAATGGAAAAACGAGTGAATGCATCTTTAGACTCCCACCACTAAAGTTTGAATGTTTGTTTTTACCGGTGCATGTGCTTCTGCTTTGTGTCATAAAAACAAAAATGTTAAAAACAAATGAAAATTTTTAATTTTATTTATTTTATCTTAAGTTTACGCTATTTCTAAACAGTCGTCATACTTCTTCAGAAGTTTAAAGTGTATTTTTTCTAAAAGGTTCGAAAAGTGAATCACATCAGTTTTTCGATAATGTCTCAGCAAAGTCTGGTAAAATTAATATAGAAATTTGTGTTAATGTAGATTTTAAATATAAAAGTGTATTAATTATATAAGAATTTGTATTAATCTTGTTAATTCATATTCTATTTTCTAAAGAAATATTACTTATCTTTACTTTACTTATAGAATATATTGTAAAATTTATTTGCATTAAAATTAATACATTTTAAAAGTGACAAGTTTTTTCACAATCAAAGTACTAATAATCTATATATAATATTTGATCTAAAATCATATAAGTGTTAATATTTTTTTATTCTGTTTCTCTTTAGACATTTTTGAAAACTGCATTATTTGTCCATTTAACGTACAGAAAGTGTCAGGAGAATTTCAAAAAATAACTGACACATTTCGTAAATTAGATTTTTTAATTAATAAAACATATTAAACGAGTAGACCATTTTTGTAAATAAAAAAATTCTGGTAATTTAATTCCTTCAAAAATTCAATGAATTTGAGTAAAAAGTATATTTTTAATATGTTAATCAATTTATTTTAAAGGAAAAATATTTTTATGAAATATATTATAATTTTAAATAGACAGTAGTGAAAAACAAGAAAATTTATTTAAAAAAGCGACTGAATGAAACTCTTTAAATATTTGTGAAGAGAAACAGAATAACCTTGTTATCTCTAAAATAAATTATTTCGTTTTAAAGCAATTAAAATGTTATCAACATTTTTTTTCATTAATGTTAAATGTTAAACAATACAGGTAGCCACATGTCAGTAAAGCCAGGGAAATGACTGCGAAAGAAAATTTTTTGTCGGGGAAATTAAGAAAATTCCGACTTTTTCGACTTTTTTACAAACATTGCAACAAAATACCCCATTTTTTAGTAGAAAAGTGCAACTTACTATGATTTTTGTAATGCGAAAAATAATTAAAAACAAATCTTTTAAACATTACTTTTTAAATCATTTTTTAACAAAATTAAATTTTCTCAAATATATCTATAGTAAAAAATTTTTTCAACAGTTAAAATTTTGTAAAATTTACTTGAAAATAATTAATTTTTTCAAGTATTTTGTTACAATTTTGAAGAATTTTAATTGCAAATTAAAAAAATAATTGAATTTTCAAAAATATCAGAAATTAATAATCTCAATCTTGTGACCACCTTAAAAATAAAGTATTTTATTGCTATTAAATTGCACATTTTAATTTTTTAATAATTTTTTATCGTTAGTTATTATCTTTTCTTGTAGTACACAAAAAGAGACATATTTTTCAAAATTTTTCAATTTATCAATCTGAATTTGTTCATTTATTTGTCAACATATTAAGACATTTCGTTTTTGTGTATGTTTACCATTTTAATAATTCTTTTAAAAAAATAATTGTTGTTATTTAATAACTTTTCAGCAAATCATCTATAGAATTTCGCATGAATTTTGTTCGAAATTCGTTCAGAATTCAGGTTCAATTTTTTTAGAAATTCGTGTGCCATTTTAGAACGTTATTCATGCGAATGGCAGGTGAAAAACGGATACAGAATTCATAAAAAAAACATTCCACACGGAAATCCGAACGGAATTCCGTTCAAAGTTCGGGTGAATTGTTTAGTCCAATAGTAATTCGACCTGGAGTAATTGCTTCAAATATTTTAAAAATAATTTCCAACCTTTTTTTTATCCAGTTCTGTACAAAATTTGAGCGAATTCCAAACTAATTTTCCAACAACTTCCCATAAAAATTCCGCTAGAAATCCAATAGTAATTCGACTCGTAGTAATTGCTTTACATTTTTTTATATAATTTTCGACTACTTTTTCGTATAAATTCTGTACAAGATTCGGTCGAAGTCCTAACAATTTTTCCAACAATTTATTTACTAAATACTTAGCAATTCTCTCGAATTTTGTACAGAAGTCATTTGGAAATTGTTTTTACACCTACAAAAAATCGCATTCCTTTAAGTATACGAAGAAAGAAATCAAAAGTTAATAATAATAAATTATTTAAACAAATGTAAAGTTCAGTATAAAAATAGGAAAATACTTCCTATATATAAGGAAGCAATATATTATAAAACAAAAAAGTCTCAGAAGTGCGACGCTTTTTGCGCTTGTGAGAATCGTTATAAATTAATATTCTAAATGAATTAATCATTTTTTGACAAAATTTCATTTTAAATATTTCCTACTATTTCCGTGTACTTCAGGTCAACATTTAAATTAACAAAGAATATCATAATTGAATTAAAAAATCACACCTTAAAACATTTTAAAAAAACACTGGAAAATAATCTAAGTCTGACTCCGAGCATATTTCAACAGAATTTAGCACGTAGGGAAATTTCTATGAATTATACTCGTACTAAAATTCAGGTTTCCGTAAAGTGGCATTCCAGGAGAAATTTACTACTTTTCGGAGTACCCTCACCGATTTCTTTTAAACTTGGTAGTATTACATTTGTTGGTCTAAAGTTTCAGAAAATCAATTTTTTTAGTAAAATCGATTGTTTATTTAAAAGTTACAATAATTTCTAAAAATTGTTTAAATGCCAATATCTTTTAAACGGTACAAGATAATTGAGTTTTCTTTTTTGCTAAATATTCATAAAGACGAGACGCTTCAAAAATGTTACTAACATTTTTTTCTTATTTTGTTAATTAAAAAAGTTATTTAAATAAATAATATTAACTTTTGATCAGGAATTCAAAATTAAATGACTTACGAACCAAAAAATTCATTTTTTTTACACTTTTATATTCAGAAGAAAAAAAGTTGATAGAGTTTTGCAATAACATATAATTTAAACAATGATTCGCTTGTTTACAATTATTTTACAGCTAAATGATCAGCTGATGTCTCTTGCGTGTGATTACTGCTACATCACGTCCATCTGACGCAGAATGATACTCGTAGTAAACCGCATATACATAATTGACAAGCGTGGAAAAATGTGGCTGATGGTTGGGCCTACCATCAAGAAGTTGATTTTCTCAACTGTGGCGGCCACAGTTCACCCGACCGTAGGCCCAACTGTGGCTGATGGTTGGTTCGATCATAAAAAAGATGATTTTCTCAACTGTGGCGGCCACAGTTCACACGACTGTCGGTCCCAGTGTGGCTGATGGTTGGGCCTACAATCAAGAAGTTTATTTTCTCAACTGTGGCGGCCATCGTTCACCCGACCGTCGGCCCAACTGTGGCTGATGTTTGGGCCGATCATAAAAAAGATGATTTTCTCAACTGTGGCGGCCACAGTTCACACGACCGTCAGCCTAACTGTGGCTAATATTTGGGCCAACCATCAGTTCTCCAGGTCGGTATTCATGGTTGGCCCGACTTTGGGAAAAACATAGAACCAAATTCAGGCCATCTTTGGGTGCCGAGACTTCGGCTGCCACAGTTGGTCCGACGTTCCATCGGTGGCGGCCCACCGAAATTCGCACCTGGGGGGACATTTGTTCGATTCAACCAAATAATTTCTTCCAATACGTTTATTTGTATTAACCAAATGGTTATTATACTTAATCAACAAATTTTATTTCATATAACTAAAAAATTTGTTTATTTTAAGAGAAAACATTTATTTGATTCAAATAAATAGTTTTAGTTAACGTATTTGGTTCATTTAAAGAAATATTTTTGTTTACTTAATTTTGTTATTTATTTTTCTGTAATAATGTTTGAATTTCCTAATTTAATATTTTCTAATACATATTATTGGTTAATTTATAATCTATATATATAAGATGAGACTTTTGTCTGTACATTGCTCAGAAATCTAAATTTTCCGTATAATTATTCTTTTTGTACATCCAGGATTCCAAAAATGCCCCCTGGTGCGAATTTTCGGCGGCAGCCAGAGTCGGGAGGTCGGGCCCAGGTCGGCTTATCTATGGCTGCCAATAGGTCGGCAGCCAAAGTCGGGACGACTTTGGTTACTGTTTCCACCCAAAATTGGCCCGACTATGGCTGCCAGAGTATACAAAATCTAATTTCAGTTGGTTGGGTTTGACTCTGGCCAGAGTCGGCCCGACCGTCTTCAAAAACATTTTTTACACTGCCATGATAAAAATTACAATTTTTTGTGTTAATTATTTTAGCTATAATGGATTATTAAAATATTAATAAACGTTATCTTATTTATTCATCGTTATGGATGACAAATTTCTTTTGGTTTAACTTGCAGCTTATGAACTCATTTTTCCTCCCAGGTGCGAAAAGTTGGTCGGACCATGGTCGCTCCGACGTAATGGATAGTCGTGCCGACCTTGGCAGCCAAAGGTCGGCCGAATTAGCGAATTGTAACATCGGCCGACTATGGTTACTAAAGTCGGGCCGACCATGAGAAAGAAGGTCGGCTTCACTTTGGCAACCATGGTCATGCCGACCTTGGCAGCCACATGTCGGCCGACCGTTTGCAAAAAATTATTAATTTTACAATTAACAGATATTAGGCGCTATCGTAAATTAATTATTTATTGCATACATCTTAACTCTAAACGTATTCCTACACATAAAAACAAATTAAAATTTCTAACGCTCGCAGGGATCGAACTCGCAACCTAACGCACCGAAGTCTAACACGCTAACCATTACGCTACGCATACATGAAAGCCTAAGAACAAAAATGATTCTATAAGCTGCAACTCAAACAAAAAGAAACTTATAATTCATAACGACCAATAAATAAGATAATTTCTATTAATTTTAGGTTAATACATTATAAATAAAATAATGAACACAACAAATTTTAATTTTTACCATGGCAGTATAGAAACACACTTATAACACACTTATAATTTTGTTTTTTCGATATACAGATTTTTCTAATAAATTTGACACGAACGCGAACTGTAGACAAGTGAGACCGACATTTTTAAATTTACACATGTACTTTTTTAGACAAGCAAATATTTTTGTTTGACTAATATAAAATGATTTGGTTGAATCAAACAAATTTCTGTGTTGTGTCAAATAAATTGTATTTAACTAAACAATATTCTCTATTCAGAACACTAATTTTTTTAAATTAAACAAACAACTTCAAATAAAAAATTTCTTTGGGATAACCAAACAAATTTTACGTATTTATTAAAATAAATCAAAATTTTATTTAAATCAAAGAAATTGCTTTTTCGTAACAAATAAAATAGGGTAATTAAACAGTTTGGTTAAGTGAAATAAACTTTTTCTCTGAGTGTAGTAAGCTTAAACCTGGTATACATACGTATTTCCTTGTTAAGGTTACTAAAAAAATAGAGTCTACTAGATTAGATCTCACGGTTATGTACTAGGATTGAATAAAATTGATTTTCTTGGAAAATTTTTCATAAAATCCCTAAAATCTAGATATTGTTAATGAGTTTTTTATTGGTTGATGGAACCGTCGGTTTTATTGTGATCCACTTGCCTGATTTTTTTAAAAAAATAATTAACATATTTTATCATTGGTAAATTAGTACATATTAATAAATTTATAAAGATGAATGGATATTTTAAAGATATTTTCTTTCTCAAAAAATAGATTTGCAGTACCTTGAAAATGAAATTTACCGATAAAGCTAAGACTACGTTGATGAGAGACTGGGTTGCTAACACTGTCAATATCAAGGGTGAACATACTAAAGGAGGTGTTTGTTGATGAAAATGAAAAAAAATTAGAAATAAATGCGAATGAGGTAACTAGTAAATGTAATAATCTAAATTTTATTGCGGAAGAAATTCTAGGTGAAAGTTTCGTAGAGGAAGAAGAAGAAATCACAAATAATGAAGAAATATGCAATAATAAAAGTGAGTTAAAGGAAAATCTGAAAAATACTGACAAAAGTATAGCTGAAGACATAGTCTCAAATATTTCACTTGAACTAAATGAAGAGAATAAAGAACAAATGGAAGCTATTAAAAAAGTTAGAGATGACTTTCAAACAAAAGACACTAAAAGAAAAGAAGATGAAAACACGAATACAATGATAGAAGAAGCGATTAAACAAAAAATTAAAAATAAATTAATAAATACAAAATTAATGAAAGAAACGAAACAGATGAGGAATAAAAATACAGTTGAAAGAGAAACAGAGATTGAAAATAAAACTATTAAAAGCGAAATTTCACAAGATTATAAAAGCAGAGGAAATGAAGCAGAATTGTTTTCATCAATGAATAAACTATTTAATACAGAATATATCGAGAAAGAAGATAAAAAGCAGGACAGTGAATTTAAAGCAGAAAAAGAGAAAACAACTTTCTCTGATATGAAACGAAATAAAAGCCCGGAAGAAAATTATGAAGATGAAGTGTATTCTTCTTATGAGGAAAAAAGTGACGATAGTAGTGTTTTTTCTCGTAATAACTTAAGCGTTTCATCATCGGAATACATTCAAAATACCACAGATGTTGCTCGTCCAAAAGTTTCCAAGCAAATAAAGCTCAAATATTGTGTTAATCGTTGTGAATTAAAGATGCATAATAATAAAAATACGTTATTATAAATAAATAATATTATTAAATAAATAATTAATAATAAATAATAATTAATAATTAATAATAATTAATAATTTATTTTAAATACGTTATTTTTTTAATACACATAATGATACCAGGTTCCAAGCGTGAAATAGATAGTGAAAATTTGCGTCTACTAATAAGAGATACTCTTCCAAGTACACAAAATATAAAATGTAGAATGACCTTCGATACTTTGAGAAAAAATAAAGTGAATTATGTAATGTATTCGACTTGTAGAAATGTCGAATGTCGTCAAAAGTTTAAATTTGACATAGTTGCTGAATGGCCTTTGGAAACAACCATTTTCATCAGCAGTACGGATCATAGTAATGAAGAACACTGTATAGAAAATACCAAAAATTACCACCTTAGACAAAAAGAAAGATTGGAATTACGAGAAAAGTTAAAGAATATTCAACCTCGTAAGTATCAGTTACAGGTAGAGAATACATCTGACAAATACGTAGCAAACTCCGGAAGTATGCAGAAAGCAAGAAGCTTAAATGTATATCAAAAGGCAAGAGAAGAGGAATTATCAAAATACGATTTAACTTTGAAATCGATGGAATTACAAGACCTTAATCAACTTTGGGTTGAAGAAAATCATACAAATGATCCTTTCCTTCGAAATATTGAACTACCAATGTCTGTAATAATGTATAATGAAGAAAAATTGCAAGTGATAGGACCAGGGAAAATACTAAGAGCTGATTCAACTGGAAATTGTTGTGCACAGTCAACTTATATTGCATCCAAACGTGTCTACTACTATGCTTGCGTAGTTTATGTTTGTGGAAGAGTTTTACCTATTTTAGAATTCGTTACAACATGTCATAACACAGTAAACGTAAGGGCTTTTTTAAGTCGCTTTAGATATTTTGTTGAAACAGTAACTGGAATGTGGCCTTACTTTCCTATTATTATAATAGATTGGAGTTGGGTTTTTATACATGCATTTATAAATGAATTTAACTCCACAAATATACATGAATATTTAAAAAAATGTTACTTTTGCGCTGTCAATAATGATGTTTTTCCTAAGAAGTGGTCAATAATGGCAACTTGTTGTGTACACTTTCTAAAAAGAGCACATGATCGACTTGATGCAAAGCATTTTGATTTTATTGGATTATCGTTCATTATGGATTTCTTTGCATTTATGGTTCAATGTAAAAGTATTCAGGAATTAGATAATGTCTTCAGATTGATGATTACTGTATTAGTATGTAATTATCAAAATGAAGCAGAGATAGCAAGAGAGGAATTATGTAAAATGCATTTTCAAGGATTTGATGAACTATCAAAGTTAGAAGAAACAAATTATGAGACCAAGAACGAAGAAGAAAAAGAAAAAAAGGAAGAAAGACAGAAGCTGCAAGATAAATTTTAGAGAGAAAAGCAAGATAAAATTCTAATTTATAAAGATTCACCTTTTTATGAACATTACTCGAAGATTATACTTAGCTAAATACATTGTTGAGCATTTTATGCGATTTGCTACAATGTGGACAGCAATTATAATAAGTAGATACGATCCTAACATATCGCATGTGCATAACCAGCACGTAGAAGCTCATTTTCATACAGTCAAATACACACTTTTAGATAAAAGTTGTGATACGTTAATAGGACGTTTTGTCAGAGTTTTAAAAAACTACTCCTAATCATTAACTAATTCTATTCGTTTTCAATTTAAATACAAAGGGAAAAAATGCAAAACCTGAATTTCGACAGCATGAAACAATTATTCCAGCACCCAATGATCCAAATTTACTAGAAGTATGGAAAAAAGGTAAGGACAGACGTCCCAAAAATAAACCTACCCATTTCCAAGGTAAAAACTTAAAAAGAAGTTTATCAGAGTATGTAACTATTGCAGAACGTGTACAAGAAAAAAAGCAAAACAAAAAAAGATTAAAGAAAGAAAATAAATTAACTAAAACGAGCGAAAATATTGGTAATTTTACAGAAAAGGAAGTAACAAAGCTCGAAAAGAAGAAATCATTTCTAAAAAGGAAACATGAAAATGATAATGACGATTTGATATATTTTGACAATAACAATCGATTGAATACGCAAAAATCCAATGTCATAGACGTCAATGAACTGAGGAGTGAAAAAACAATGAAATCTTTCAATTATGAAAACTGCGGAAGAACTTGGTCAGATGCAACGACAACAATTTTAAGTCAAAGTGACTCATCCTTTCACATACAAGCAATGGAAAATGGGTTGTTTGATGATTTTGATTATTATATGCAAAATATTGACTTTGACATGACAGTGTGCTATTTTTCAGCAGAATCAGATATACCATTTTCACATGATATAAATTTATATCATTCGATGTTTAAGACGTTAGATCCATACGTAAATGACGATATGTCTAAGTGGATAGATGCTTACATTATAGATGCATTTGCTGTTACCAAAGCAAATACATGGAATAATGTTTCCTACATCAATATAATAGAAAGCAGTTCTATGTTTGGAATTTATGCAAATAATGAATATGAGAAACTTGAAAGTGAAAAAACAATTAAAAGTGTTTCAAAAATAAGATTACGAAAAATTTTTTACACAGAATATGAATTAAAGAATGTTGTGCTTATACCATTTTTGAAAAATAATAATCATTGGATTCTTATAATGTTGAACATTTCTAAAGAAACCATTACCGTTTTTGATCCTTACAAAGAAATGTTAAACAAGGATGTAAAAGACATTATAAAAATATTTAAAAAATTTTCAAATACATGTCGCAAAGGTACAACATTAGGCACGCTTCAAAATGTAAAATGGAAAATATCGCATTATAAGAAACCAAGACCTTATCAAACTGATGGTTTTAATTGTGGTGTTTTTGTACAATATTTTATGTATTGTTTAGGTAATGATATACAAATGGATGAAAATTTTAATCCCAATGAGTGCAGAAGAACAATAGCAAAAATACTTTTAATGAAATCAAAAGATATGAAAGATATTTGTTTATATTACTTCGTTGAAAAAAGATTCGACCTTGTTATGTGCAAATTTTGTAGAAGATTCGCACACATAAACTGCATTCCTGGCCCTAGAAAAAGAATTGAAAAATGGTCACGTCCTGATATGGAATTTAAATGCACATTATGCACATGTAGCGTTCGTGAATGGATGTCGCATAAAAAATGTTAATAATATAAAGAAAGCAAATACACAGGCCTGCAAATTTTGGCTTAGTTCTGTTACAGAAAAAGTGAAAGGTTATTCTTATAGCTTTTTTGACGTAGAATACGAATCCGATTTCCAAAATGGCCCATCACGTCAGGATTTCTTGTAATATTGCCATAAATAGCCAAAAAAGGTCTATTTTGGCCATTTTTCGGAATTTTTTTTGGTTAACCAAATTTTTTTTTTCAATTTGCGAAATAGCATCGTATAGTACTATGTCTAAGCTTTAAAATACATTTTTCAAAATTGCTTTACGATTTTCTAAAACAGAGTTATGTAGATTTGAAATTTTTTTATGCAAATGTAAGTATGTATACACAAGTTCAAAATGGCATTTAATTTCAAATCTACATAACTTTTTTCTAAAAAATCGTAAAGCAATTTTGAAAAATGGGTGTTAAAGCTTAGATATAGCACTATACGATGCAATTTCGCAAATTGAAAGAAAAAAATTTGGTTAATCAAAAAAAATTCCGAAAAATGGCCAAAATAGACCTTTTTTGGCTATTTAAGGCAATATTACAAGAAATCTTGACGTGATGGGCCATTTTGGAAATCGGATTCGTATTCTACGTCAAAAAAGCTATAAGAATAACCTTTCATATTTTCTGTAACAGAACTAAGTCAAAATTTGCAGGCCTGTGATATTAATAATATTCTTTTCCAATATAAACAGTGATTAAAATTGCTTAATTATTTCCAGGTGTTACGTCCGTAACTTATTCCTAATATACTACATTTACTTATAATAATTACGTGTTTATTCTCTTTTTAAATATTGAATCTTACCTATATATTGTAAGATATTATTATTGTTATTAAAATGTTTGTTATTGTATTAATACAATCTCTACATATTATTGCATTATATTCAGTATTTTTATGGTCATTGTTATAATATATGTTTTACAGCGAAAATATAAATTGTATCAAATACAAGAAAGAAGAGTAATATTTAGAAGTATGTAAAAACCTTTGCCACAGACAATATTACCCTTGAATAATATAATCAGAATAACGATTAAGCATTATTTCAATGACCTTCCTATAAGCAAGGAAATCAACGAACGAACAAAAATAATCTATTAAGCATAGTCCCACTCAAGCAGTGAATTAACCTGTGAGGAACAGCCAACTGAACCAGCGGCACATATCCCCACTTACAATCCATGCGATAATTCAAGAGGCACGCATAAATTTAGACAAATCATAAGGAATAACCATCTCTCCACAATTCCATTAGCACCAAAGGCACATACCCCACTTAAAATTATGCGAAGGCACAACTTTTCACGCATAAAATTGGAAAAACCATAATAAGGAATAACCATCTCTCCACAATTCCAGTAGCATCAAAGGCGCTAAACTTATGGGAGAAGTTTTATAAATAAAGGGCACTAGCTCTGTTACATTCAGAGAGTAATTTTTTGAAACACCAAGTTATAGTCATCGAACCAGCGAGTTGAACACATCGTCTACAAGTGAACTAAAAGTACAAAGTTAAAAGTGAACTCCCAAGTATTTAAAATCAACCCAAGTCTACCAAGTATTAATTTCCAAACAAGTATAATTTGAAGTGAACACAAGTATTTTTCCAAGTGTTTAAATTAAAACGAACTTCGTTTTTAGACTTTTTCCCCGGTTCTTAAAATAGAACTTTAAATAATTCTCAAAAATTATCATTTGGGAAATAGATTCAAGTTTCGATAAAATCTATATTGAAACAAGACATTCCAAATTTCGAACCATCGAAATTTGCTCAACTACTGACAATCATCTGGAAGGAAGCAAATATTTTCAAAATACAAAACACTATCACATTAGTGTAAACAACAGTGATAAAATCCCACATTAAGGACAACTGTCGGAGGCCCCCATTTTTGTGAAGTGCCCTTTTCAAGATTGGATTAACAGATTATTATCACCAGCTCATTGATCACCAGTAATCGTTATTCTTAAAGTAAGATTTGTAAATTATAATTATATTCATTGTATTTTTGTCAATACTTTTCTTTCTTGTTGGTTTTTAAATAAATTATTCTCTCACAACATTTAGTAGGCTCATTGACTTATCCTCATCCCAAATTAGATTCAATTTATTTGAAACTAATTTAAAACGAGGAACGTTAGGTATATTTTATAAAGGTTTCTCGTTTTGACGTAACAGAAGCCCTTATTAAATTTTGGTGCATCGGCCCGGGAAAATTATAAAGTCGATCAGCCATAATTTTGTCAAAATTTTAATAAAATTCGGAAATTTTAATGAATATAATTTTTTTTAATTTACTAAAAATTTTAATAAATCAATGAGCATACCAATTGTTAAAAAAAGGGGAAATTTCTTTTTAATAATAACAAATAATATCAAAAAATAGTTAATGACATTTAATATTTTTATTTAAATTGGTACATTTTATATTGATTGATAATATTATACCAGATTTAAGTCGCAAGGTGCATTCATAAATATATTTTAATTTGGTTTTAATGAATAGGGGTTCGAGTCCTCTTAACTAAAATTTTTAAAGTTGCAAGGTGCATTCTTAAAATAAATCCAATATTATATTGATGAATAGGGGTTCAAGTCCTCTTGACTTATGGAATTTTTTGTCTCGTATATGAATCATTTTAATATTTAATTTGTGCTAAATCAAATTTTGTTTTATTCTTTAAATTGTGATTTGTTATTATTATTAAATAAAAAATAATCCAGAATTGGTATTGCATTCGGGAATTCCTTATTATAAAGAAAAATCACACACAAGTACACCTAGATATTCTAAAGAAAATCCTGATTCCGAAGAAATACGTAGAGAGTTTGACTCGGGTTTTGCTAATTCTAACCTTTTTGACACTGACGATAATTCTTCTGAAACTGACGATAACGACAGTAAATATTCTATTTTAGAAGAAACTCTAGTAGAACAACATTTAAGAAATCAGTCTCAAGCAAATTTAGGTTCAAATAATCCATTAGTTGACGAAGTTGAAATAGGCGAAAACTCTGAAAACGATTCTTTTGATAGCACTAGAGATAGTAACGTTTTTGAAGAAAATATGGCTCTTCCAAACAATCAGCAAGTATCTTTACGCGATGCATTAGAAACTATACCAATGTTTGACGGAAAAAATATTCCATTATCCATATTTATTGAAAGTTGTTTAGAAGCAAAATTTATGCTTCCTAAAAACGCACAAGTACAAACATATTTAGTAAAATTAATTAGGAGTCGAATTTCGGGTGAAGCACGAAGAATTATTATAGGAAATAATTTTAATACAGTAGAGCAGTTGACAGAAAGGTTGAAACAAATTTACGCGCCAGCGAAATCTGTTTACCAATTACAAGGGGAACTAGGAGCAATATATATGTGGGAGCACGAAAATGTAATTTCTTACGGTTCAAGAATCGCAGAAGCAGCGGAAAGAATATTAGACGCGCATAGGCTTAGTAATGAAAATGCAGTAGATGAAGCATTTAAAACAAATTTAGATAAAACAACTGTCGATTGTTTTTCACGTGGTCTTAGACCAGAAATTGAAATACGAATTGGTATAGCAGACACATTTTAGGAAATAGTAAATAAAGCAGTAGAAATAGAAAGAAAATTGTTATCACACCGTGAATTAAGAAAAAGTGAGCATAATACTGAGTATAATTCTTATCCTAAAAATAATAAAGAATTTGCAAAAACAACCAAAATTAATATCGCTCAAGATAATGTAATAACTTGTTTAGTTTGTGGAAAAAAGGGTCATTTTGCAGTAAATTGTTTTCAACTTAATAAATTGATAGGAGCAAGACGAGAAAACTCCTTTTCTCCAGGATCACGCCAAAAGTTTTTAAATCAAAATCGATTTAACAATCAAAATCATGCATTTAATCGATTTCAAAGTCAAAATACTTATAGAAATCCACAGCAGAATCAAAGACAAAATCAGTTTAGAAACACGCTACAAAATCAATTTCGTACTTTATATCAACGACAAAATCAACAACAAAATTTTTTCCCTAATCAACAACAAAATTTTTCTCAAGAATCACAAACAAACAATACATCAAATTTTGCAAGCAGAAATCAAAGTATAACGTGTAACTATTGTAAAAAATTAGGACATATTTCCACTAATTGTAGAAAAAGAATGTGGGACTATAACAATAAACAACAACAACAACAAACAAATTCGCAAATTCAAAATCAGGGAAACTCCAAAATTCCTCTTCAGTAGGATGCTCTGAGGAAGAATTAAAAAGAAATTACTATGCATCCAGGAACATTAATTTAGCAAAAACGAACACTATACCATATATTCGAATTGACACTCAAGAATTAAAAATCCCAATCACAATGATGATTGATACAGGTGCAGGACCAAATTTATTAAAAATTCGCGCGTTAAAATCTGATATAAAAATCGATGAAAATAAATGTCTAAAATTAACAGGAATAAACGATCACGCAGTTTATACTCTAGGACAAGTAGATATAAATATTTTCGGAATTCCAACAACTTTCAACCTTTTATCAAACGATGTCTTAATTAAACATGGCGGAATATTAGGAACAGAAATTTTTATTAAAAATAAAGTGAAAATTAATTATGAAGAAAGACATCCAGAAATCAATAAACAAAATTTTAATTTTGATTCAAAAAATTATTTTACTATTCCAGCAAGATCAATTTACAATATTCATGTAAAAATTTTGAATAAAAATATAAAAAAAGGTTACATTCCAAGATTAGAAATAAAAGATGGTGTTTACATAGGTGATGCAGTAGTTACAAACGTAGAAGGCTTAACTTATTTAAAAGCAATTAATACACTAAATGAATCAATAGATATCCCAATTTTTGAAGTAAATTTAGAAGATTTTGATGAAATAGAACAAGAGATTCCAGTAAACAAAACTGATATTAAAAATGAAGACCCATCAATTGAACAAATTATTGACGTATTTTCAAGAAATATTAAATCCGAAAATATTTTCAACATTACAGGCATCGATAGAGTTGAAGAAATTAAAAAATTGCTTCGTCTTGAACATTTAAATAAAGAAGAATTAGAACACGTCATGAATTTAGTAGAAAATTATTCCGATAGATTTCATATACATGGAGAATATTTAGAGGGAACAGATCTTATAAAACACAGAATAATAACTACAGATGATACACCAATTATTACTAAACAATATAGATTTCCACCTGTTCATAAAGAAGAAATGACACGTAAAGTAAACGAATTATTGAAACAAAAAATTATTAAGCATTCTGACTCACCTTTTAATACAGCAATATGGATAGTACCAAAAAAAGATGACTCACAGGGAAATAAAAAATGGCGATTAGTTTTAGACTTCAGAAAGCTAAATGAACGCACGGTAGGTCAATTTTACCCCCTCCCTAATATTACAGACCTGTTGGATCAATTAGGAAACGCTCAATATTTTTCAGTCTTCGATTTAGCATCCGGTTTTTATCAAATCAAAATGGATCCTAGAAATTCTTATAAGACGGCATTTTCAACGCCATTTGGACATTATGAATTCGATAGAATGCCTTTTGGATTAAAAAATTCACCAAGCACATTTCAAAAACTTATCGATCAGGTATTATTAGGTTTACAAGGATCAGAATTATTTGTTTATTTGGACGATATTGTAATTTATGCAGATACCTTAGAAGAACACGAAGAAAAATTCTCGAAACTCATGGAACGACTACGTTTTGCTAATTTAAAACTTCAGTCAGATAAATGCGAATTTTTGAGGTTAGAAGTAGGATACTTAGGGCATATTATTGATAAAAATGGTGTACGACCCGACCCAAAAAAAGTAGAAGCTGTAAAGAAATTTCCAAAACCAAAAAATGTTAAAAATATTAAACAATTCTTAGGACTAGCGGGTTATTATCGAAAATTTATAGACGGATTTTCAAAAATAGCAAATCCTTTAAATCAACTTTTAAGAAAGGATATACCTTTTCTTTGGACTGAGAAACAACAAGATGCTTTTGATACTTTAAAAAATAAACTCTGTGAGGAACCACTTTTAAAAAGACTGGACTTTTCTCAACCATTTATTTTAACAACGGACGCTTCAGGTTTTGCAATAGGAGGAATTTTATCACAAGGAGTAATTGGGAAAGATCAACCAATCGCTTATACTTCACGAACTTTAAATGAATGTGAAAGAAAATATGATACTTATGAAAAAGAAGCCTTGGCAATTATATATAGTGTGCAACATTTTAGACCATACCTTTATGGAAGAAAATTTACCTTAGTCACGGATCATAAACCACTAGTTTGGTTCCAAAATTCTAAGGATCCTTGTTCAAGAGTAACAAGATGGAAACTTAAGTTAGCAGAATATGATTTTAATGTGGTCTACAAAGCTGGAAAAACAAATGTTAATGCTGATGCCTTATCCAGAAATCCAGTTGAAGATATAATTGAAGAAAAAATGCAAGGAATAATAGAAGAAAAAGTTCAAGAAACTGAGGAAAATATAATGAAAAGTGTGCACGATAAAATGAAAAAAAATTTAAAAGAATATATACAACATGTAGCAAATGAAAATGAATCAAACTTGGAGATAATAAGAAGTCTCCACGATATTGAAAAAATGTTTATGGACAATGAATCCAATGGAATTTCGGAGATACTAAGAATTCTTCGATCTATTAAAAAAATATTTGAGGACAATGAATCCTATTTGAATTTGGAGCTAAGAAAATGTCTCCAATCTATTGAAAGAATATTGAAGGACAATGAATTCTATTTGAATTTGGAGATAAGAAAAAGTCTCCCATATATTGAAAAAATAATTAATGACAATGAATGCTACATGAATATGGAGATAAAGAAAATTCTCCAATCTATTAAAAAGATATTTAATAAAAGAAATTATTGTACAAGTATTGAAACTTGTAACGTTATTACGAGAAATCAAAGAAGAATACAAGAAAATAGAAATCAAGAAAAGAACATATGTGAAAAAGAAAATGAAGAAATACAAGAAATTGAAAATAATGAAATAAAAGCACACGAGAAGAAAAAAAAAAGGGGTAGACCAAAAAAACAATGCACACGTTCGAATACCTCCTTTTCAAAGAAAAAAAGGGAAAGACCGAAAAAGGTATGTAATACAAATAATGAAAGAAAACAAAAATTTTTTAATGAGGCTTATACTGATGAAATTAAATCTGATCCAGAGTATATGAAACATATATCAAAATCGAAAAATGAAGAAATTGATCAGGGCTACGAAAATTTCAATTCTGAAGTGTCATCTGAAGAAGAAGATAACCTAGTGGAGAATGAAGATTGTGAAAAATTAAATGTTAAACAAGAAAGATATATTATCGACTGTAGAGACCAATTACCAATGCGTAGAGACAACCTAACCTATTTTCTTTCAGTCAACGGAGATCCTCGAGATAATGGATCTAGATCATTAGCCAAACGCGAAAAATTGCCAAGTTTTGGTAAACTAAAATTAGGTATAGCAGAAAAAATAAAGAGAGGTATATATTACCATATAGCTCTTCCTATAGAAAGTGAAATAAAAGAAAATTTATCTGATACAATAAAAAGAATTAAAACTACAATTATTTCAATGAAAAATTTATGTGAACAATTAAAATTAAAAAGCATAAGCATCGCAAGGACAGCCCAAATAAATAATATAACTTGGGACGAAATCCTATCAATGATAAAATTAATTTTTGAAAATTCATTTGTAAAAGTTGTTGTATGCAGTGGACATACAAAATATCCCACGAAAGAAGAATATATGCAATTAATTGAAGAAGCTCATTCAAGCTCAGTTGGAGGACATAAAGGAGTAACCAAAACTTATGGTAGAATACGACAAAATTATTATTGGGAAAATATGAAAAATAATATTCAAAAATATATACAAAGTTGCCTCCAATGTCAATTAAAAAAATTAGTTAGAGTAAAAACAAAAAACCCAATGATTATAACAGATACGCCAGGTACAGCATTCGAAAAAATAGCAATGGACATCGTTGGACCATTACCAAAAACTAAAAACGGAAGTGAATATATATTAACAATACAAGATAATTTAACTAAATATTCTTTAGCAATTGCACTGCCAAATCATCAAGCTAGTACAATAGCTGATGCATTTATTAAAAGATTTATTTTTATTTTTGGTTCACCCAAAGGAGTACTAACAGATCAGGGTACAGACTTCTTAAGCAATTTAATGAGAAGATTAGCGAAAAGATTTAGAATTAGACAATTTAAAATAACTGCTTTTCACCCTTAGTCTAACGGTTCAATTGAAAGATCTCACCATGTTTTAGGAGAATATTCAAAACAATTTATAAATAAAAATGAAGAATGGGACGATTGGTTAGAATTAGCTATGTTTTCATACAATACAAGTATTCATGAAGGAACTAAGTGTACTCCGTACGAGTTAATTTTTGGAAAATTAATAATTACCTTTAATTACCTTTGATTACCTTCAAGTGATCCACCACTTGAACACGAAAAATTAGAAACATATGATCAATACTTAACAGACTTAATAACTAGACTTCATGAAATGAGGAATATTGCTAGAGAAAATTTGATTTTAGCAAAAGAAAAGTCAAAATTTTATTACGATAAAAATTGTAATCCACAAAATCTTAAACTCGGTGATGAGGTATTTCTACTACATGGGGGGAAGATTCATAAATTTGCTGATCAATATACAGGCCCACACAAAATATTAGAAATATTAAATAAAGGAAACGTTAAAATACAATTTAAAAATAAACAAAAAATAGTACATACGAACAGACTAAAACTATCTCGAATTAAACAAGAATAATATAATACACTCAATAATGTATAGCTTTATGTTTCAGGAAGGACTTAAATAAAAAAGAAATTAAATTGTGTTCAATCATTTACACTTTTATAAATATTAAATAAATTTTTCACTATAACAATAACCTAATTTTAAAAAATATTTCTTTTAATGGTTCGCAAGTTTAAGTTAAATTTTTATAATATTTTGTAAATTTTTAATTCTACATACTTGTTTTGCACTAAAAGAAGTTAAAAACTTACTTTTTTACACATTCAATTAATCCTATAACTTATTTAATATAATTTTTAGAAGAAGATTCTAAAATGGCAAATATTCAAAATTTCTAATAACAAACAATGACAACTTACAGATTGTACATTATTATTGACTAAATTGTAAAATTACGAAATTACTTCAATAGATTAATCTCAAAATGAAACTCAAGAATGAAAGAAATTTAAAAGAATGATATAATTAAAAATGAAAATTTATATGTCAAGAAAGTAAATTATGTCATAAAAAATGTAATATTTATTGTCTATGAAATTAAAAGTAGTATATTTTTAAATTCTAGAATTAGTAAAACAATTTGTAAATTTTTTGTGTGTGTAATTTTCAAAGAAACTAAAAAAAATTAAGAATCGCAAACTTCGATACAACAATTCTACGCAAAAGTAATCCTTTGTATAAAACAAATTTATCTTCTTTCTGTAAAAAATTATAAGCATAAAATTCTAACCAAAATAATTACTAAAATTATGACACACAAATTCTTTGTATGGATGATTCAATAACATATCTTAAAAACAAAATAATACTGTAATAAAGGTGAAAAATATCCAGTAAAATAGAATGAATGAAATTAATGAAATACATGCATAAAGAGTCATAGCAAAAATAATTATTGTACTGTCAGATGGAAAAAATATTTTGAAAGAAAATTGTTTTCTAAAACACAAAAAGAATGAATTGACTATGTGCATGAACGATAATAGCAAAAACAACTATTGTATTTTCAGATGAAAAATATAAGAATAAGTTTGAATGAAAATAATTTTTTGTAAATGTAAAAGAAGAGTGTTGAATATATGCGTAAACGGTCATAATATTTCCTCTACATTATAAATTTTCTATTAGTTTGAGCATGTTTTATTTCACTCCCATGCTCAATCTAAGGGGGGAGGTGTTACGTCCGTAACTTATTCCTAATATACTACATTTACTTATAATAATTACGTGTTTATTCTCTTTTTAAATATTGAATCTTACCTATATATTGTAAGATATTATTATTGTTATTAAAATGTTTGTTATTGTATTAATACAATCTCTACATATTATTGCATTATATTCAGTATTTTTATGGTCATTGTTATAATATATGTTTTACAGCGAAAATATAAATTGTATCAAATACAAGAAAGAAGAGTAATATTTAGAAGTATGTAAAAACCTTTGCCACAGACAATATTACCCTTGAATAATATAATCAGAATAACGATTAAGCATTATTTCAATGACCTTCCTATAAGCAAGGAAATCAACGAACGAACAAAAATAATCTATTAAGCATAGTCCCACTCAAGCAGTGAATTAACCTGTGAGGAACAGCCAACTGAACCAGCGGCACATATCCCCACTTACAATCCATGCGATAATTCAAGAGGCACGCATAAATTTAGACAAATCATAAGGAATAACCATCTCTCCACAATTCCATTAGCACCAAAGGCACATACCCCACTTAAAATTATGCGAAGGCACAACTTTTCACGCATAAAATTGGAAAAACCATAATAAGGAATAACTATCTCTCCACAATTCCAGTAGCATCAAAGGCGCTAAACTTATGGGAGAAGTTTTATAAATAAAGGGCACTAGCTCTGTTACATTCAGAGAGTAATTTTTTGAAACACCAAGTTATAGTCATCGAACCAGCGAGTTGAACACATCGTCTACAAGTGAACTAAAAGTACAAAGTTAAAAGTGAACTCCCAAGTATTTAAAATCAACCCAAGTCTACCAAGTATTAATTTCCAAACAAGTATAATTTGAAGTGAACACAAGTATTTTTCCAAGTGTTTAAATTAAAACGAACTTCGTTTTTAGACTTTTTTCCCGGTTCTTAAAATAGAACTTTAAATAATTCTCAAAAATTATCATTTGGGAAATAGATTCAAGTTTCGATAAAATCTATATTGAAACAAGACATTCCAAATTTCGAACCATCGAAATTTGCTCAACTACTGACAATCATCTGGAAGGAAGCAAATATTTTCAAAATACAAAACACTATCACATTAGTGTAAACAACAGTGATAAAATCCCACATTAAGGACAACTGTCGGAGGCCCCCATTTTTGTGAAGTGCCCTTTTCAAGATTGGATTAACAGATTATTATCACCAGCTCATTGATCACCAGTAATCGTTATTCTTAAAGTAAGATTTGTAAATTATAATTATATTCATTGTATTTTTGTCAATACTTTTCTTTCTTGTTGGTTTTTAAATAAATTATTCTCTCACAACATTTAGTAGGCTCATTGACTTATCCTCATCCCAAATTAGATTCAATTTATTTGAAACTAATTTAAAACGAGGAACGTTAGGTATATTTTATAAAGGTTTCTCGTTTTGACGTAACACAGGATATAAACATATTAAACACCTGGATGACTTACATTAAATAGAAAAGCTTTAAATAGCTACGTAATTTTATATGCAATTAAAGTTTATAAATCTTTACAAAATAAATATTATTCAGTATTAAAATTATTTAATAGTAGGATAAAGAGATTAATCGATTCGAATCAATTTGTCATTTCTTTCTCATTTATTCTTAAATTTTAATATTTTAAATTGCATGTAAAGTGTAAAATCGTTTTCCAAATAATCAGCTATATTTAGCTACGTTGTTTTAAATTGCTATATTCAGAGGGGTTTAATCTATATTCATAATGAAAAAAATAATAATTTTGTAATTTTAGAATATAGTGTAAGTGCATCAGTTGCTGTGCTTTTCCAAAGTATATAATTAGTATTACTTGAGAAAATATAAATGTTTCTAATTAATTCCACTGCGATTATTATTTTTTCTATACAGAAGATATATTGAATGGAATGCCTCAACAATGCACTTACCCTAACGAATAATTAATAATGATTAAAACGTTTCTTAATATTAATGATCCTTAAATTCTTATTTGTAAACATTAAATATGATAGTTTCAGAATTTTGAATAGCAAGGTGAAACGTAAAGCGGACCATATGCTTCAAAGGTTGGAAAAATTTATTTTATTTATTATTATTGCTAATTCTTGTACAAGACTAATAAATAGTTGAAGTATATAGAGTAGAATAAAAAATAAAATTATTTTATTCCAACCCTCTACACGTAATTTTAATTCTAATTTACATTTTTATAAATTGATTACGTATAATTTTTAAAGTAAATTTACTATTCGGTCAACTATTTAAAGTATATTATTAATTATTGTAGATAAAGATCAAAAGAACAAAGAAATGACTTGATTTAAAGAGTAGAACGGGGTGAAAAAGACAAGGTCCAAAAAAGCCATTTGACTTTTATTTAAAAACTGTTAAACCCATTTATCAGCCATTATAAATACTATTTTAGGTGATACGTAACTTTTGATTCTAGTTTGGATGTTGTACCTATATTAATATAGTTTTTACTGAAATTTTAATTTTTCAGTTGCTCTGCTTACAATATTTCGATGAACTTATTGAACATATTACAACCTGTAAGTAAAAGGGTAATAAAAGTAAATGTTTGTACATAGGGAAAAAACTACTTAAAACATATACAATGTTAATTTTAAAAAAAACTAAGTTTAAAATTAATTGTAGCTTTTAGAAAAACTGGTCTTGGGGGTGAAAAATCCAGAAACAAAAATCCATTGAATATTATGTGAAATTCATTTGTTTTCTGTTTAAATTAACCTACTTATTTTATAAAATTTTCATGAGATAAAAAATATTTCCGTCAAGAATATTCAAGCTTAATAACCAAACTTTCAATGCTGATTGGAAACTTGAGAAAAAAATTTTAAATTCAGATTTTATAGCATAAAATATAAAAATGTTGCTTTTTCACCCAGTTAATATTATAGGGGAGGGTAGGCTACATTGAACCGGGTATTTTCTAAGGTCCAAGAACTAATTAAATTTTACAAATTTTGATCAGGTTTTTGTATCAACATTGAGCTGAAGTACTCCTTTAGTTAATATACACGTTACAAACACAAATTATTATGATTAAATAATTAAATTTAATTTTTTCTAACAAGTTACACTTTTCTTATTTTGAAGAATCTGTGTCTACATTGAACCACCTTTAATAAAACACTACAATTTACTTCAAAAATAATATTTCCACTTACACATTGTAAAAAATATTATTTTTCACTAAAAAAAATAGAAAATTGTTGTTAAAGAGTTATTATTTGTTAATATAGGAGATTAATATATTTTGATGTCAGGTTAGATAGGTAAAGTGACAGTTTGAGTTTATCTCGTTCACAATTGTGATGAAAGCATGTCTTCTAGTATTTTTCTTACTAATTAGTAGAGCAGACAAGTTTACCACTCTTAAAATTGAAAATTCTTCGCTTTTTCGGGTGGTTCAATGATGCCACACTCACTGCATTCACATGACATTCACAACAAAAATTAACTATAATAATCGTCGTATTCATTCATTCATTCTGTCCAGTCTGTCTACACTTGAAGTTAGTCATTAACTATAATAATCGTCGTATTCATTCATTCATTCTGTCCAGTCTGTCCACACTTGAAGTTAGTCATGATTATGCTTTTGTTTTTCTTTTTATATGTTTTGAATTTTTGATAGATAATATTATTTTTCTTTATATATATAATAATTTTTTTTTTCTTACTTTTTAAATTTAATAATAGGTTTTTATTTATTTTATTAGAAATATTATTTTTATTTTTCAAATAATACTGAACTATTTTTATTAATTTACAAAAATTATTTATTATATTTTTCCATATTTCTCTCTTTTCCCAGAAAAATTAGCACTATGTAACAAATATTTTAAGACTAGGATATTATTCTTTTCATTTTTTTTTTTAAATTAAAAAAAATAGTTGGGAAATTAAAAAAACAAAATATTTTGCATATTTTCTGCTTCTCAGTGACAATTTATAAACAAAGTACAAGTTTTAAGTAAAAAAAAATAAATAAATAAAATAATTTTTTTTTTTATTTTAATAAGCAATTTTTTTTGATACCCCAATTTCTAATAATATTTTCAGTTACTTTCAAATAATTTAAATGTCATAAGATTATTCTTATTCTGCCTTTTGGGCAGAAATATTTTTATTTTATTATTTGTTTTGCTTGAGAAATTTATTAAAGACTTGATCAGGGTTGTCACGCATTTATTTATTTGAAAGTTCCTCAAATTTTTTTTTTTCAGTTTAAAAAAATTGGAAATTTTCCATATTTTTTTTTTTTAATAACATTTTTATTACCACATTAATAATACGAAAGAATTGATTTCGTTTGACGATTTTTAATAATATTTTTAAGAGAAAAAAATTTTACAAAAAAAATTTGTAATTAATAATACATAATAATAATATTAAAATAATAATAATAATAATTTGCAAATAATAAATTTTTTTTTTTTTTTAATTGAACTTTTGCAAAGAACTTTATTAAAATTTTCTTTAATTATTGAATTTTGCCAAAAATTTTGTTAACAATTTTTAAAATAATTGAAATTTCGACGAGAATATTAAAAAAATTGAATACGTATTTTCTTCAATAAAATTTCACAAAACAATTCAATTATTTTAAAACAAATTTCAATAAAATTGTAAGGTGTCAATTCACGGAAAATTTTTTTTACGGAATTTTTTTTCACGGAAAAACAAAAAACGGTTGAATCTTAATTTGAGGGAAATAATGAAAAAACCTTAAATTCTATTCTTGTTAATTTATAATGGTTAATTATTTTTTAAATTATACATCTTTTTATTAATACGCGTTAAATTCTAATCAATAAAAATACAGAAAAATAAATGCGTACAACAAATTTAAGGTTAGTTAAAATTTTATTTTCATTAAATATTTTTATTTTGAATAAAGTGCAGAATAATTTTCCTTAATTATTGAAATAATTAAATTAATTAATTAAATTTAATAAATTAAATTAAAATGAAATGAAAAATAATAATTAAATAATAAATAAAATAAAATAATTACAATAATTATTTATTTAATATTCTTTTATGATATTTTTTTAAATCACTCTCATAAATTAAAGAAAATTTAATATTCTTCAAGCAAAACATTTAACTCTTATTGTAATTTATTTATTAAAATTGAAAAAATTGTGCAATTATTCAATTATTATTTGAATTGTTCCTTTTAAATTAATTATTTTTAAAGATTAAAAATACAACAAAAATTATCTTCTTTGAAATTACTCAAAACTAAATTTTTTTTCAATGTCATTTTATTAAAAATACTTTTTTTATTTTTAAAGATTAAAAGTACAACAAAAATTATCTTCTTTGAAATTACTTAAAACTAAATTTTTTTTCAATGTTATTTTATTGAAAATATTTTTTTCAGTCTACGAGAAATTATTGATATGAGACTATTTTGTAAGTTCTTTGTGAAAGTTGTAAATTTCTGTTATTTTTAAACGTTTCTTCCTACTTGGAATAATTCCAGGAGAAAAATTTAAGATCAATTGACTTTTCATCTTAAAAGTGAAAATTACGAAATGTAAAAACACTTGTATAGCCATGTATGTAAGTCAGACAGGTGTATAAATCAAATAAATAATAGAAATTTACTAAATTTCATACTCTCTAAATCTAAAGAATAGCAAAAATCATACAACTGATTCAAATTAGCGTATACCCAGATTTGTGGCAAATTGGCAAATGTCCGCCTTGTGTGAAGTTTGCGGAGCAAACTTGCTCAAAGTTTTTCCAGAAAACTTGCAGACAAGTTGTAACAAGCTTGCAGCAAACTTTCTGAAAACTTAAAAAATTTCCAAAAAAATTTTGTTGTATTCAAAATGCACATATTTAGTCAAATTTTACCCTCCCTCCCAGGAAAGATGAAAAAAGGTAATGCGCAGCTCTATATGTCACAGAAAACAACTGCGCAGACATTTTAATTAACCTTGCCACGCAAGTTTTCTGTAAGTTTGCTCCGCAAACTTTGCACAATGCGAAAATTTGCCAATTTGCTGCAAACTTGCATGTAAATTTGCGAAGTTTGCAACGCAAACTTTCTGCAAAATGTTGTGCTATCTGAGTATACGCTGTCAGTTAGTGAAATTTTACTGTTTAATTAACGTGTATACGTTTTTTAAATTAGCTGTATACTTATCGCTGTGAAATAGTGGAATTTCGCTTTTTCAGATTTACAGAGTATTTTTTCTTTTAACGATTATTATTTTTAATATTAAAATAATAATATACTTCTCAAAATTTTCCAAATATTACAAGTATTTTACCCCTATAAATAAGTACAATGTATTAGACAAAAGCAAACTAGGGTTTTCGACTCAAGCTACAAATAGATCTCTATCTCTAATGTCAATTAGATCAATTATTACTTTCTTCTCAGACATTTTTAATTTTTTAAAAATATTTCTTAAATTTTTTAACATTAACATGAAAAATTTTTAATAAAATTAATTAATAACCATCTCACCCAACAATACATCACAAAAGTAAACATAAAAATATAAAATAAATAAAAGAATGTTTTCTTTTATTCTTATTGTTTATATCGAAGCGTCGTTTATGCACTACTTAATATAACTTAAAATTCAAAAATACGTTAAAAATAATAATACATATTCTAATAAAAAATCTGAAATTCTCAAATTATTTTAGTCCCATGCAAAAAATGTAAAGGATTACAAATTCATTTTAATTATTTTTCAACAATTTGTTGTTTCCATTTATTAGCAGTCACAAAAGGTTGAAGCTTCAAACTTCAAAACTTCTTTGCAAAGTTTAGTCAAAATTGAGTAAAGAAATAAATGTTTCACTTCAATAAGAAATGTTTATCGTAAAAATTCAGAGTTGCTATAATTTTTCTCGAATAAAATTCCCTGACTTTTATAGGTCTCAAATAATATGAAATGTAAATAAATTTTAATTTATTCAAAAATTATCAATTAATTTTTTTTAATTTTATTATCTTGAAACTATTGTTTTATTAGACATTAAAACATTTCAAAAACCTTATTTTTCAACATTAAAAAAAACTTTGCAAAAATTCAATTTTATTAAAAAAAATTTAAGCGTATGTTTATCTTAAATTAACTAATAAAAATTTTAATTATTAATTTTCGAACTAAAAAACGTGAATACATTAGAATATGACTTTTTTTAAAAATTCAATTACTTATCAATTATTAAATTAAAATACTTTGAAAATCCTATTTGTTAAAATTTATTTACATTATTTACATTAGTGACTGATTTTTTATTATCAATTTAATTATTTTAAATTAATTAAAATTTAGAGAGCAGTATAAATATTTATAACAATTGAAATAAAAAGCGATTTTTTAAAAATAAATTATAACAATAACATTTTTTTAATTAGGTGAAAATATGAAGATCCTAAAGTTTTGAACGTTCAAATGAATGAAATTTATTTATTTCTTCTATAAATTAAATTTTTATTGCAATTACTTTGCGTCACTATTCAAAAAAAATTAATTACTGAGTTTCTAAACATAAAATTTCAGTATTTTTAATGTTTTCCTGATTAGTAATTTATTAAAATATCTGCAATAAAAAATATTTCGTTCATTTGAACGTTCAAAATTTGGGGATCATAAAATATGACTGAAATTTCAATCATTTTTAATTGGTCCTCAGTGAGATTTCACTGATTTAAATCACCAGAATAGAGTTAAAGAAAATCAGTTAAATTTTACTGATTCAATTATAGAGAGTGCAGCGGAACAAGTACCAAAGGCTACTTTTTCATTGTAAAATTCGCCAAAAATTAACATAATTTAAAAAAACAATTATTTTCCAGGTGTTTTCTCATTTTTTCTTGACTTTTCCATACAAAATAAAATTCCCTGACATTTCCAGGTTTTCCAAACATTCTAACATCCCTGATATTTTTCCTAAAAATTTATAGCTTAAAACTCTCCTGAACATTTAAATAAATTTTTCGACATCTCTCTTATAACCGAAAAAGTAAGGTAAAACTTTCCTGAAAATTTCATGCTAAACATTTATTGAAATGAGACATTTAAATCTTTACGAAATTTTTACTAAACTCTGCAAGTAAATATTTCGAAGTTTGCGAGGAAATTATAAATACTTTTTTAGGAAAGTTACGCTGCTTTGTGGGTTTACAAGGAACCGACAAAGTGGCCTTTTTAGTTTTTTCTTAAGAAGCAATTAAATTAAACACTTAAATTACCGATAAATTAATGAACTGCATAATTTAATGTATGAAACCATATAGATAATAAAAAAAAATTTCAAAATGGGTCCATATTTTATAGGAACGTCTATACAAATTTGTTCTTGATTGTAAGCAAAAATTAAATTCGTAAAATTGCGAATTATTTGGAAACAAAATTACAAATTAGAAAACGGCAAACGAAATTTTTTAATAAAATGACATTGAAAAAAAATTTAGTTTTGTGTAATTTCAAAGAAGATAATTTTTGTTGTATTTTTAATCTTTAAAAATAATTAATTTAAAAGGAACAATTCAAATAATAATTGAATACTTGCACAATTTTTTAAATTTTAATAAATAAATTACAATAAGAGTTAAATGTTTTGTTTGAAGAATATTAAATTTTCTTTAATGTATGAGAGTGATTTAAAAAAATATCTTAAAAGAATATTAAATAAATAATTATTGTAATTATTTTATTTTATTTATTATTTAATTATTATTTTTCATTTCATTTTAATTTAATTTATTAAATTTAATTAATTAAATTTAATTATTTCAATAATTAATGAAAATTATTCTGCACTTTATTCAAAATAAAAATATTTAATGAAAATAAAATTTTAACTAACCTTAAATTTGTTGTACGCATTTATTTTTCTGTATTTTTATTGATTAGAATTTAACGCGTATTAATAAAAAGATGTATAATTTAAAAAATAATTAACCATTATAAATTAACAAGAATAGAATTTAAGGTTTTTTCATTATTTTTTGTTTTTCCGTGAAAAAAAATTCCGTAAAAAAAATTTTCCGTGAATTGACACCTTACGAATTACTTTGATGAATTCAATTATTTTTAAACGTAATATAAATTTTTTTTTGCAAAAATCCAATTATATTCCTAAATTGCCAAAAATTCCCTTTAAAATTTAAATTATCTTTTTAACCAACAAAATCCATTTCCAAAGTTCAATTATTTTAATATGTACATTTTCATCAAATTTCTCTAAAATGCAATTATAAAAAAAATTCTTTACAAATTTTCAAAAGCATTCATTCATTATTTAAAAAAAAAATTTGTTGATAAAGCTCAATTGTTTAAGAAAATGTTTACTTCCAGGGTCCAACAAATAAATTTTCTCAGAATTCTCTAATAAATAAATATTTTTGAATATGATATTCAATTTTGATCCAAAATTTTAACTGAAATTAATTTTTCAATTTATTAGAAAATTCTACAAGAAATCAACTATCCAACTATAAAAATAAACAATTTATTAAATACTAATTGGATGTTTCTTAAAATTCAATTTTCATAAAGAATTTCACCAAAATTTAATCATTATGTTTTTTTTTATCATTGAACATAAATAATAATATTATATATTATTGAGTATTTGCAATCATTTATAATTTTTCCAAAATTCAATTTTTTTTTAGTGTTTTAAGTAAAATTCATCCATAAATCCATTATTATTTTTAATAATGAATGAAATGTAAAAATATAACAAATTTTATAAGAATTTGAATTATTAAAGTTTTTCATAAACCTGAATTGTATTTAAAATCTGTAAAGTTTGATTGAAAATCTTTTCAATAATGAGGAATATAACATTTAGAGTTTTCTTAAGAATTTTCGAAATTGAATATTGTTTCTGTACATTTGACAAAATTTTCTGACTTTTTCGTGATTTTCCTGAATATATTTAGAAAAATAGTGATTTTGAATAAAATTCTTCTGAATAATTGAAATTTTTTTTTTTAATGTCAATGAAAAAGAAACTTCACGCGCGCTTTAGCGCGCGTTATTTTAGCTAGTTGTTTATAATAAATTTATGTAAGGCTTAAAATTCTTTATCACATCGGAATATTGAAGTTGACACCCTAAGCGACATAAATCACAAGTTTACTAATTTTTAAAACTTCCTATTTCAATAAAAAAAAATGCATTATATTTCCACAAAATTTTTTGTTTTGTACGTGAAAAACAGTTTTTTTCGTTTTTCTTTGTAAATAATAAACCTACGTGCTCGAAATTTTTAGACGTTACCGAAAGCGATTTCGGTAATACTAATTTATATATTAAATAAGAAAAAATTCCACTCAGTCATTTCTTAGAAAATTAAAGTGGTTCACTGTTGACGCTGGTTCAATGTAGCCTACTCTCCCCTAAATACAAAAATTTTAAAAACATTATGAAAACTATATAAGTAAACATTAAAACTTTATTGATTGTCAATTACAATTAAAGTTAAAAAACTTTAATAAAATATTTGTTAGGTTAGGAACCAATGCATTTTAAACCTTTGCGGCATAATGACACTACCGAGTGGCATCTTTTTTTCTCCACTTTTTTACATTTTTCAAGCACTATTTCATTTGTTTCAATGACAAAAAGCATTCTACATGTATCAGGGAACATTCCTTACTATAGCAAAGAAGAAGAAAAAATATTTTTTGTTGATAAAATAATTTTATAAATAAATAAACTTTAAAAAAGCAGTTTTTTTTACAATAAATGTAATAGTGTCTAACCAACAATATGAAATCTTTTGAGGATCATATCTAGACTGTTTTTGGGGTGATTACAAATCTGGGATTAGTTTTTAAAAATTCAAAATGTCGGACACAATATGGTAGACTTATGTTTTAAAATTACTCAAATTCACATGAAACTTGTTACTTAGGTGTTTTTGGGGGGCGCTGATTACGAATAATAATTCAAATTTTCATTTAGGTACCCCAAAAACACCCGAGTAACAAATTTCAAGCAAATTTGATTAATTTTAAGAAAATAAGTCCCCATATTGAATCCGCCATTTTGAATTTTGAAAATATGAAAAAACCGACATCAGATTTTAAATCAGCAACCCTGAAAACCCCCTAAAGTATTGGTTATTAAATTGATAGGCTAGAAAAATGTATGTTTCAAAGGGTTAAAATGTTTTTGGTAACTTTTTGGAAACAACTAAAAAGTAACAACAATAGTATCTTAAAATAAGATGTCTTCTTTTTACATTGTGCAAGTAAAATATGATTATATTTAATATTTACGTGTTTAATTTAACCCACAGAAAATATATATTTGACTCAGAACCAAACTAGACTTAATAGTTGCATCACGTAAGTTTTTTTGTTTAAATAAAATTTTATTTGTTTCAAATAAAAATTTTATTTACGTCAAACTTTATTTAAATTAAACGAATAACTTAGTTGGCTCTGAGACAAATATATTAGACACAAAAAGTTAAAAAGGACAAAAAAATCAATTTTTTATTGATTAGTGATTCTGATAGAGAGCATTTTTTTCTATCAGAATCACTAAATAATAAAGAATTTATTTTTTCGAAACGTAGGTCTCCTTTCATTTTCCTTGTCACATATGTTTATTTAACTGAAAAATAATATATTAATAATTTAAATCAAATTTTTAATGGGTGTGTGTCAAAAATTTTTATTCCATTTTTCTTTACTTATTTTTTACTCATTTTCTATTACATTACAATTTAAATGCAATCACAGATATTTATTTACTTCAATAGTATCAAAAATGTTATTTTATGTTATAAAAGAGTTTGCATACATTTTGAAAATTTTGATTGAATTTAACAATATGCCAAATAAAAATATAATGGTCATTTTATCATTAATATAAATACCTTTAAAAATAACTTTGTGTTACTGTTTTAACATCAATTAAAAATAAATTCTCAACTTTTCTTAAAGAATTTTTTTATTCATTAATTCCAGCATCATTTTTAACAATTGGAAAACAAACATACAACAACATTGTATTATTTTGAGGAAATCTTACTTTATTAATTTATCATCCCAAGCAAAAATTTCTGTCAAATGCCAGTATTAACAACAGGCTCAGCATTACACAATTACTGGCGTGCCAGCAGTTGGCTTTCCCTTCCGATATATATTTTTATTTGCTAAAATTTTTACTAAACAAAACAGTCATTCATACAAATTTTTAAAAGTTAGTATCATTCTCTCCTTAAAGTTTGTTGCTCTGAGTACAACCGTATTGATATAAGCAACAGAATCAGTATTAAATTAATAATTTACAAGTATTAAACCAGTACTGGCTGACAGTACTGAGCCAGTTGTCAATTTCTGCTTGGAAATCATTATACTTTTTTAAAGTCACCTCCTATGATAATAACCAGCCATTGACTCAACTGCTCCCTATTTGGTAAAACAGTGAAGCAATCTCTTTTGTTTATATTATTGTTGTCATATCAGAGATACATTTTTAATTATGTTTCTATATAAAGGATTTAAAAATTCAAAAGAGATGATCCAAAACGAGGTGAAATTAATACAACAATAATTTTATTTCCAATCACAAACACCAAATAGCTGAATGCAAAAAAGTTATATCTGTAACAGTAAACATGTCATATCATTCTCCTAAAACTAATGCAATGGAGGTAATTTCCAATTATAATTTATGTTTTGTAGATTTTATTATAATTAACTGATTTCTTCAAAAATTTAAAAATAATACAGGGAAATAGTAAAAATTTCCTTATTATGTAAAGAATAAAAGAGGAATTTTTTTATGTAAAGTACTAAAAGAATTTGACATATTTCAGATAATGTAAAAAGCTAATATTTACCATCGCTACATAGAAGAAAAAGGAATAAAAATTTTAAGTTTATAAATTTTTGAAGACCTGATGCTGTTAAAACTAATGGACATCATACACACCTCTTTAAAATAAATTAATATCTTTGATTAATTATTTTTATTATTATTATTAGTTTTAGTCAATATTTTTTTTCATATATTCAAACTAAGCAGTTGAAAATGTTATTCAGATTAGTTTAAAATGAACTTTCAAACACCTACTTAAACCTTTATTATACTTTCAAAATTAAAGTTTTTCTATTAAAATTAAGAATGTTAAGTTTCTTAATATTAAAAATTTTTCGATTCAAATAAAGAAATACTTTTCGTTAAATAACAGATCACATTATTTAAATTCAAGATGAAATCATTTACTAACATGCATGTGCAATATTTCAGTGCCACATCGTCTATCAATCTATTTATATGTTATCAAAAAAATTATGGATGTACCATATTTTTCAATTTAATATACCTGTGATATCCATATATATCAGGATATGTCAACTATTTTTTTAATGAAACGACTCGAAATGATGAACTATTTAATCGTTTTATTCATTTATGGATTTGCTGCTATATCTCACTTGGGGGTTTAAGAGCCGCCGAATACAAATTTCAACTTAGTTTTTTAAATTTCGAAATGCCAGATCCAATGTGACGGCCGAAAGTTTTTTATACCCGTTTACTATTATATCTTTTGACTTTTTACACTTTTTATCATTTGTTTTTTATTGTTGTGCTGTAAATTTCGCTTAGACAATGAAAAGGTTTACATTTTTTTAAACTATTGACGCAGAAGAATCACAGAGATAGAAGAAGGACGCATCATCGACACAGTTGGGAGCGCTACCCTCAAAGGCTGAAGTCTTAAGACAGTTCCGAGGGAGGGTAATGAACTCCAAAAGAAGGGTTACGGATTTTCATGGGTCGGGTTGGCAGTAGGTCAGCCACCAAATTATTAAATTTATTATATTCTTAATTATTTCTTTATATTTCCTTTTGATTCATTATACCAACCACATATAACCTTGGAGTGCGGAATCCAAGGTATCTAGACAGTTTTCCCTAAATTCCCTAAGCAAAAAATAATAATAAACACAATAAATGTTGACTCATCAATGTATCTGTATATTTTAATTATTAAATCATTTATTATATTTACACTCGGGTTGCAAAGTTTCAGTGCATTTAAAAATTCAAATATTTCTGTAAAAATATATGCAAGAGCTATCAAACTGCAATTATTTTAAAGTTCAATAAATTTAAAGTCAAATAGGTCAAGAAATATCCAGTTTGATAATGTAAATATGAAAATATAATTCTTTAAAGTGAGGGATTTTTTATGAAAATTGCGATTTCGAAAACTGGAGTTCAAGCGAATGCCAGTTGAAGAGATTTTTTTTAAGATTTGATAGTTGTACAATATTAAGTACAAATTCCATAATTTAATATTTTAAACCAAAATCATTTACACATATTAAGTATTTTCTTTAAATTTTGTAAAAATAACTTCTTTTCTGTCTATAAATTTTTCAAAAAATATAATACTTATTTGTTTCATTAATTAACCGCACTTAAAAATCATAAAAGTGCACTCATTAGTAAAATTGACACGAAAAATTTGATAAAAAAATTTGTTGTAAAAGATATTGAGCTAAGAAAAAATGTGACCCGAAATACTCCAATCTCATCAATTTTAGTTTTTTATGATACCTGAAAAAATTTAAAGATAATATTTTTTAAATAAAACCAGCGCCTCGTCGACCGCTTCGTGGTCGACTTCGTTCCTGCTTTATTCTTGATTCTATTTTATATTTTTAATTATTATTTTTTTCTTATTTGATATCCTTCTTTTTTCAGTAGAATTTTTTTTTCTATTATGAGAAATGAAACAGTAGTAATTATAAATCAATTTATTTATATTTTTGTTACACTATATTAATGTTTTCTTATTAAAAAATTAATTGTTTACTTACATATTTATATGTTGTAAATTAAAATGCACCTAATTCATTGAAACAAAGGTTATAATTTTTTCTTGAGATAAGCCCAAAACAGCTCTATCTATTTCGTTTCCATTTAGAGTGTGAGGTGTGCTTTCTATGTTCTTTTTATTCTTCATGCTTATTTATTATTTCGATTCTTTTCGAGTTCGACTTTTTTCAATTCGAGCTTTTTCTGCTTTGCACTTTTTTAGAAAGGATATAAAGTAGGGGAGAGTTGTCAGGGTTGAGCCACCTTGTTTATTTCATTTTCTGTCAGCCATCTTTTCATATGAGTCGCAGTTAAGTATGCGAACGTATATTGGAGTATTGTGCGAGACGCATGATTTTCCTCTAATCGCCAAGTGGTTGAATGTTCAAATAGTCGAATACCAAATCGTCGAATCGTCATTTGGTCGAATGCTGAAAACGTCGAATCTCGCAAAAGGGTCGAATGCTAAAAACATCGAATCGGCAAATGGTTGAATGCTCAAAACGTCGAATCGTCATTTCGTCCAATGCTAAAATCTCAGGCGGAAAAGTCGGACGAATGCCAGATCATCCAACCGTCAAGGATCCGTGCCGATTGAATTGGAGAGATAAATCATAATCATTTTTTTTTCAAAAAATGTTTAAAAAAAAATTTTTTCAAAAAAATTTTTTTTTTTTAAATGTTAAAAAAAATTTTTTCAAAAAAAAATTTTTAATAATTTTTTTTCAATTCTATACACAAAAAAGAACAATTCATGTTCTCAAAAATTTTTTCCTAAAGTAAATGTTTTTAGTTATCGACAATTGAAAAAAATGGCTAATTTTTTAAACAAAAGATCATATTTTTCTTAAAAATTATCGTAAAAAAATTTTAAAAAGTGGGTTTTAAAGGTGATAAAATTACCTTTCCAATGATATATTTGTCATTAAATTGCGATGATTTTCAATGAAACTGTATCACTTTGAAAAAACAAAAAAAACGAAAAATTTTGTTTTGCAATAACATTATTTACTCATAAAAAATTTTTTTTTTTTAATTTCAATTTTATATAGTGTTAAAGGTCAGGAAATGAGTTTTCTAATGATATTTTTTTCAACTTTGTAACTTTAATAGTTAACGAAATACAAAACTTTTTGTAAAGCCTTCAATCGCTGTAGGGTGGGCAAAAGTTATTGAGCGGGAGTGTATATAAGTTGCAAAAATTGTTTGCTTCGTAGCGGTATTGCATATTGACATTATTATGCTCAGATCCGCATGCGAGCGAATAACGTAGTGGCTAGCGTATTAGACTTCGGTGCGGAGATTAGGAATAGCTTGGGCTTCGTATCCCACTTGCGAGCGTTTAGAATTTTAATGTGCAAAAAAATGTAGAATGTGTTAAAAATGCTGGAAATGATCTATAAATAAATATTAATTAACATGCACCATGCATAGTTAATTAAATATTTTTTATTTTATTTTTCAATAGAAAATATAATTTAGTCTGGCTAGACGGGCGAATGCCAGTAGAACGCCGGTCCGCTGAAGCGAGTCGTCTTTTTTTAAAGAATATTTGGCCCGCCGCGGTTGCTCGAGCGGACGAATGCCGGTACAACGCTGGTTATTCGGCGGCATCAAATTTGTACCGAGCCGGACGCGCAGCCACTACAACACATTGTCATGTTCAAGTAGAAAGCCTGCACCGATCCGGTTGTCTCGCGGACGAATGCCAGTACAGTCTTACCGACGTCTGTACGGGCGCGGTACGATGCCAGTGGTAAATTTCTGCCTGGGCAACTTTGAATCGGCAAATGGTCGAGTGCTCAAAACGTTGAATTCGCATGTGGTCGAATGCTCAAAACGTCGAATCGTCAAAAAATCGAAAAATTTGTTTGATGTAAGTTAATATTAACATAAACCAATAAAAATTTTCGACTTTTTGCCCATTCGACGTTTTGAGCATTCGACCATTTATCGATTCGACGTTTTGAGCATTCGACCATTTGACGATTTGGTATTCGACCACTTGGCGATTAGGGGAAAATCATGCGTCTCGTATTGTGCAACTCCGACTCTGTGATATAGGGTCAACAAAAAGTTTTTGTGGTGTCTTATTAGAGAACTAAATGTGAAAGAAATATGACAAAGACAAAATAAGTTTACAAAAATTGTTCATTGAGATGATATGTGAAAATGTGTAAAGTAGTTAGGTATTTGTGTCACGCGTTTATGTTCTGTACGATATCCCGCAGAACGACGCGTGAGTCAATGTTGAGCCATAAGGGAAATTTTGCAATTAAAACTTTTTCAATTATTGATTACGTATATGGAAAATAAATAATCTAAAGTTATATGAAAATGCACAATCTGGGATTTTATTTTAATTTCATGGTGTCAATCTAACATTTGACGGTCATTTTTAATTATTTACCTAAATATTTCACTCATTATCTACAGCAGCTCAACTCCAGCAATCATATTCAACTCTGAAAACATTTTTCTTTAATTGCATATTTTCTTTGGACCTTAACCTTAAAGTTCATTTTTAGTCCTTCATTGCGTGTGGAGGTTATAAACTTTGCAGTTTGTGTACCTTTACCGGGTCGAAAATTTTTTTTTTCACAAACTGATGTAGTTTTAAGTTTTCTTTGGATCGACACATCATAGAAATGTGTCATTAATCAATTATTACCCTTAAAGTTCATTTTTAGTCCTTCATTGCGTGAGGAGGTTATAAACTTTGCGGTTTTTCTCCCTTTACCGGGTCTAAAAAATTTATTTTTCACAAACTGATGTAGTTTTAAGTTCTCTTTAGATCGACACATCATAGAAATGTGTCATTAATCAATTATTACCCTTAAAGTTCATTTTTAGTCCTTCATTGCGTGTGGAGGTTATAAACTTTGCGGTTTTTGTCCCTTTACCGGGTCGAAAAAAAATTTTTTTTTCCACAAACTGATGTAGTTTTAAGTTCTCTTTGGATCGACACATCATAGAAATGTGTCATTAATCAATTATTACCCTTAAAGTTCATTTTTAGTCCTTCATTGCGTGTGGAGGTTATAAACTTTGCGGTTTTTGTCCCTTTACCGGGTCGAAAAAATTTTTTTTTCCACAAACTGATGTAGTTTTAAGTTCTCTTTGGATCGACACATCATAGAAATGTGTCATTAATCAATTATTACCCTTAAAGTTCATTTTTAGTCCTTCATTGCGTGTGGAGGTTATAAACTTTGCGGTTTGTTTCCCTTTACCGGGTCTAAAAAATTTATTTTTTTCCACAAACTGATGTAGTTTTAAGTTCTCTTTGGATCGACACATCATAGAAATGTGTCATTAATCAATTATTACCCTTAAAGTTCATTTTTAGTCCTTCATTGCGTGTGGAGGTTATAAACTTTGCGGTTTTTGTCCCTTTACCGGGTCGAAAAAAAATTTTTTTTCCACAAACTGATGTAGTTTTAAGTTCTCTTTGGATCGACACATCATAGAAATGTGTCATTAATCAATTATTACCCTTAAAGTTCATTTTTAGTCCTTCATTGCGTGTGGAGGTTATAAACTTTGCGGTTTTTGTCCCTTTACCGGGTCGAAAAAATTTATTTCTTTCCACAAACTGATGTAGTTTTAAGTTCTCTTTGGATCGACACATCATAGAAATGTGTCATTAATCAATTATTACCCTTAAAGTTCATTTTTAGTCCTTCATTGCGTGTGGAGGTTATAAACTTTGCGGTTTTTCTCCCTTTACCGGGTCGAAAAAAAAATTTTTTTTTACAACCTGATGTAGTTTTAAGTTCTCTTTGGATCGACACATCATAGAAATGTGTCATTAATCAATTATTACCCTTAAAGTTCATTTTTAGTCCTTCATTGCGTGTGGAGGTTATAAACTTTGCGGTTTTTGTCCCTTTACCGGGTCGAAAAAATTTTTTTTTTCTACAAACTGATGTAGTTTTAAGTTCTCTTTGGATCGACACATCATAGAAATGTGTCATTAATCAATTATTACCCTTAAAGTTCATTTTTAGTCCTTCATTGCGTGTGGAGGTTATAAACTTTGCGGTTTTTGTCCCTTTACCGGGTCGAAAAAATTTTTTTTTCCACAAACTGATGTAGTTTTAAGTTCTCTTTGGATCGACACATCATAGAAATGTGTCATTAATCAATTATTACCCTTAAAGTTCATTTTTAGTCCTTCATTGCGTGTGGAGGTTATAAACTTTGCGGTTTTTGTCCCTTTACCGGGTCGAAAAAAATTTTTTTTTCCACAAACTGATGTAGTTTTAAGTTCTCTTTGGATCGACACATCATAGAAATGTGTCATTAATCAATTATTACCCTTAAAGTTCATTTTTAGTCCTTCATTGCGTGTGGAGGTTATAAACTTTGCGGTTTTTGTCCCTTTACCGGGTCGAAAAAAATTTTTTTTTCCACAAACTGATGTAGTTTTAAGTTCTCTTTGGATCGACACATCATAGAAATGTGTCATTAATCAATTATTACCCTTAAAGTTCATTTTTAGTCCTTCATTGCGTGTGGAGGTTATAAACTTTGCGGTTTTTGTCCCTTTACCGGGTCGAAAAAAATTTTTTTTTCCACAAACTGATGTAGTTTTAAGTTCTCTTTGGATCGACACATCATAGAAATGTGTCATTAATCAATTATTACCCTTAAAGTTCATTTTTAGTCCTTCATTGCGTGTGGAGGTTATAAACTTTGCGGTTTTTGTCCCTTTACCGGGTCGAAAAAATTTATTTCTTTCCACAAACTGATGTAGTTTTAAGTTCTCTTTGGATCGACACATCATAGAAATGTGTCATTAATCAATTATTACCCTTAAAGTTCATTTTTAGTCCTTCATTGCGTGTGGAGGTTATAAACTTTGCGGTTTTTCTCCCTTTACCGGGTCGAAAAAATTTTTTTTCCACAAACTGATGTAGTTTTAAGTTCTCTTTGGATCGACACATCATAGAAATGTGTCATTAATCAATTATTACCCTTAAAGTTCATTTTTAGTCCTTCATTGCGTGTGGAGGTTATAAACTTTGCGGTTTTTGTCCCTTTACCGGGTCGAAAAAATTTATTTTTTTCCTCAACCTGATGTAGTTTTAAGTTCTCTTTGGATCGACACATCATAGAAATGTGTCATTAATCAATTATTACCCTTAAAGTTCATTTTTAGTCCTTCATTGCGTGTGGAGGTTATAAACTTTGCGGTTTTTGTCCCTTTACCGGGTCGAAAAAAATTTTTTTTTCCACAAACTGATGTAGTTTTAAGTTCTCTTTGGATCGACACATCATAGAAATGTGTCATTAATCAATTATTACCCTTAAAGTTCATTTTTAGTCCTTCATTGCGTGAGGAGGTTATAAACTTTGCGGTTTTTCTCCCTTTACTGGGTCGAAAAAAATTTATTTTTCCACAAACTGATGTAGTTTTAAGTTCTCTTTGGATCGACACATCATAGAAATGTGTCATTAATCAATTATTACCCTTAAAGTTCATTTTTAGTCCTTCATTGCGTGTGGAGGTTATAAACTTTGCGGTTTTTGTCCCTTTACCGGGTCGAAAATTTTTTTTTTCACAAACTGATGTAGTTTTAAGTTTTCTTTGGATCGACACATCATAGAAATGTGTCATTAATCAATTATTACCCTTAAAGTTCATTTTTAGTCCTTCATTGCGTATGGAGGTTATAAACTTTGCGGTTTTTCTCCCTTTACCGGGTCGAAAAAAAATTTTTTTTCCTCAAACTGATGTAGTTTTAAGTTCTCTTTGGATCGACACATCATAGAAATGTGTCATTAATCAATTATTACCCTTAAAGTTCATTTTTAGTCCTTCATTGCGTGTGGAGGTTATAAACTTTGCGGTTTTTGTCCCTTTACCGGGTCGAAAAAATTTATTTTTTTCCACAAACTGATGTAGTTTTAAGTTCTCTTTGGATCGACACATCATAGAAATGTGTCATTAATCAATTATTACCCTTAAAGTTCATTTTTAGTCCTTCATTGCGTGTGGAGGTTATAAACTTTGCGGTTTTTGTCCCTTTACCGGGTCGAAAAAATTTTTTTTTCCACAAACTGATGTAGTTTTAAGTTCTCTTTGGATCGACACATCATAGAAATGTGTCATTAATCAATTATTACCCTTAAAGTTCATTTTTAGTCCTTCATTGCGTGTGGAGGTTATAAACTTTGCGGTTTTTGTCCCTTTACCGGGTCGAAAAAAATTTTTTTTTCCACAAACTGATGTAGTTTTAAGTTCTCTTTGGATCGACACATCATAGAAATGTGTCATTAATCAATTATTACCCTTAAAGTTCATTTTTAGTCCTTCATTGCGTGTGGAGGTTATAAACTTTGCGGTTTTTGTCCCTTTACCGGGTCGAAAAAATTTTTTTTTCCACAAACTGATGTAGTTTTAAGTTCTCTTTGGATCGACACATCATAGAAATGTGTCATTAATCAATTATTACCCTTAAAGTTCATTTTTAGTCCTTCATTGCGTGAGGAGGTTATAAACTTTGCGGTTTTTCTCCCTTTACTGGGTCGAAAAAAATTTATTTTTCCACAAACTGATGTAGTTTTAAGTTCTCTTTAGATCGACACATCATAGAAATGTGTCATTAATCAATTATTACCCTTAAAGTTCATTTTTAGTCCTTCATTGCGTGTGGAGGTTATAAACTTTGCGGTTTTTGTCCCTTTACCGGGTCGAAAAAATTTTTTTTTCCACAAACTGATGTAGTTTTAAGTTCTCTTTGGATCGACACATCATAGAAATGTGTCATTAATCAATTATTACCCTTAAAGTTCATTTTTAGTCCTTCATTGCGTGTGGAGGTTATAAACTTTGCGGTTTTTGTCCCTTTACCGGGTCGAAAAAAATTTTTTTTTCCACAAACTGATGTAGTTTTAAGTTCTCTTTGGATCGACACATCATAGAAATGTGTCATTAATCAATTATTACCCTTAAAGTTCATTTTTAGTCCTTCATTGCGTGTGGAGGTTATAAACTTTGCGGTTTTTGTCCCTTTACCGGGTCGAAAAAAATTTTTTTTCCACAAACTGATGTAGTTTTAAGTTCTCTTTGGATCGACACATCATAGAAATGTGTCATTAATCAATTATTACCCTTAAAGTTCATTTTTAGTCCTTCATTGCGTGTGGAGGTTATAAACTTTGCGGTTTTTGTCCCTTTACCGGGTCGAAAAATTTTTTTTTTCCACAAACTGATGTAGTTTTAAGTTCTCTTTGGATCGACACATCATAGAAATGTGTCATTAATCAATTATTACCCTTAAAGTTCATTTTTAGTCCTTCATTGCGTGTGGAGGTTATAAACTTTGCGGTTTTTGTCCCTTTACCGGGTCGAAAAAATTTTTTTTTCCACAAACTGATGTAGTTTTAAGTTCTCTTTGGATCGACACATCATAGAAATGTGTCATTAATCAATTATTACCCTTAAAGTTCATTTTTAGTCCTTCATTGCGTGTGGAGGTTATAAACTTTGCGGTTTTTGTCCCTTTACCGGGTCGAAAAAATTTTTTTTCCACAAACTGATGTAGTTTTAAGTTCTCTTTGGATCGACACATCATAGAAATGTGTCATTAATCAATTATTACCCTTAAAGTTCATTTTTAGTCCTTCATTGCGTTTGGAGGTTATAAACTTTGCGGTTTTTGTCCCTTTACCGGGTCGAAAAAATTTTTTTTTCCACAAACTGATGTAGTTTTAAGTTCTCTTTGGATCGACACATCATAGAAATGTGTCATTAATCAATTATTACCCTTAAAGTTCATTTTTAGTCCTTCATTGCGTTTGGAGATAATAAACTTTGCGGTTTTTGTCCCTTTACCGGGTCGAAAAAAATTTATTTTTCCACAAACTGATGTAGTTTTAAGTTCTCTTTGGATCGACACATCATAGAAATGTGTCATTAATCAATTATTACCCTTAAAGTTCATTTTTAGTCCTTCATTGCGTGTGGAGGTCATAAACTTTGCGGTTTTTCTCCCTTTACTGGGTCGAAAAAAATTTATTTTTCCACAAACTGATGTAGTTTTAAGTTCTCTTTAGATCGACACATCATAGAAATGTGTCATTAATCAATTATTACCCTTAAAGTTCATTTTTAGTCCTTCATTGCGTGTGGAGGTTATAAACTTTGCGGTTTTTGTCCCTTTACCGGGTCGAAAAAAATTTTTTTTCCACAAACTGATGTAGTTTTAAGTTCTCTTTGGATCGACACATCATAGAAATGTGTCATTAATCAATTATTACCCTTAAAGTTCATTTTTAGTCCTTCATTGCGTTTGGAGATAATAAACTTTGCGGTTTTTGTCCCTTTACCGGGTCGAAAAAAATTTTTTTTCCACAAACTGATGTAGTTTTAAGTTCTCTTTGGATCGACACATCATAGAAATGTGTCATTAATCAATTATTACCCTTAAAGTTCATTTTTAGTCCTTCATTGCGTTTGGAGGTTATAAACTTTGCGGTTTTTGTCCCTTTACCGGGTCGAAAAAAATTTATTTTTCCACAAACTGATGTAGTTTTAAGTTCTCTTTGGATCGACACATCATAGAAATGTGTCATTAATCAATTATTACCCTTAAAGTTCATTTTTAGTCCTTCATTGCGTGTGGAGGTTATAAACTTTGCGGTTTTTGTCCCTTTACCGGGTCGAAAAAAATTTTTTTTCCACAAACTGATGTAGTTTTAAGTTCTCTTTGGATCGACACATCATAGAAATGTGTCATTAATCAATTATTACCCTTAAAGTTCATTTTTAGTCCTTCATTGCGTGTGGAGGTCATAAACTTTACGGTTTTTGTCCCTTTACCGGGTCGAAAAATTATTTTTCCACAAACTGATGTAGTTTTAAGTTCTCTTTGGATAGACACATCATAGAAATGTGTCATTAATCAATTATTACCCTTAAAGTTCATTTTTAGTCCTTCATTGCGTGTGGAGGTTATAAACTTTGCGGTTTTTGTCCCTTTACCGGGTCGAAAAAATTTTTTTTTCCACAAACTGATGTAGTTTTAAGTTCTCTTTGGATCGACACATCATAGAAATGTGTCATTAATCAATTATTACCCTTAAAGTTCATTTTTAGTCCTTCATTGCGTGTGGAGGTTATAAACTTTGCGGTTTTTGTCCCTTTACCGGGTCGAAAAAAATTTTTTTTTTCCACAAACTGATGTAGTTTTAAGTTCTCTTTGGATCGACACATCATAGAAATGTGTCATTAATCAATTATTACCCTTAAAGTTCATTTTTAGTCCTTCATTGCGTGTGGAGGTTATAAACTTTGCGGTTTTTGTCCCTTTACCGGGTCGAAAAAAATTTTTTTTTCCACAAACTGATGTAGTTTTAAGTTCTCTTTGGATCGACACATCATAGAAATGTGTCATTAATCAATTATTACCCTTAAAGTTCATTTTTAGTCCTTCATTGCGTTTGGAGATAATAAACTTTGCGGTTTTTGTCCCTTTACCGGGTCGAAAAAAATTTTTTTTTCCACAAACTGATGTAGTTTTAAGTTCTCTTTGGATCGACACATCATAGAAATGTGTCATTAATCAATTATTACCCTTAAAGTTCATTTTTAGTCCTTCATTGCGTGTGGAGGTTATAAACTTTGCGGTTTTTGTCCCTTTACCGGGTCGAAAAAAATTTATTTTTCCACAAACTGATGTAGTTTTAAGTTCTCTTTGGATCGACACATCATAGAAATGTGTCATTAATCAATTATTACCCTTAAAGTTCATTTTTAGTCCTTCATTGCGTGTGGAGGTTATAAACTTTGCGGTTTTTGTCCCTTTACCGGGTCGAAAAAATTTTTTTTCCACAAACTGATGTAGTTTTAAGTTCTCTTTGGATCGACACATCATAGAAATGTGTCATTAATCAATTATTACCCTTAAAGTTCATTTTTAGTCCTTCATTGCGTGTGGAGGTTATAAACTTTGCGGTTTTTGTCCCTTTACCGGGTCGAAAAAAATTTTTTTTTCCACAAACTGATGTAGTTTTAAGTTCTCTTTGGATCGACACATCATAGAAATGTGTCATTAATCAATTATTACCCTTAAAGTTCATTTTTAGTCCTTCATTGCGTGTGGAGGTTATAAACTTTGCGGTTTTTGTCCCTTTACCGGGTCGAAAAAAATTTATTTTTCCACAAACTGATGTAGTTTTAAGTTCTCTTTGGATCGACACATCATAGAAATGTGTCATTAATCAATTATTACCCTTAAAGTTCATTTTTAGTCCTTCATTGCTTGTGGAGGTTATAAACTTTACGGTTTTTGTCCCTTTACCGGGTCGAAAAAATTTTTTTTTCCACAAACTGATGTAGTTTTAAGTTCTCTTTGGATCGACACATCATAGAAATGTGTCATTAATCAATTATTACCCTTAAAGTTCATTTTTAGTCCTTCATTGCGTGTGGAGGTTATAAACTTTGCGGTTTTTGTCCCTTTACCGGGTCGAAAAAAATTTTTTTTCCACAAACTGATGTAGTTTTAAGTTCTCTTTGGATCGACACATCATAGAAATGTGTCATTAATCAATTATTACCCTTAAAGTTCATTTTTAGTCCTTCATTGCGTGTGGAGGTTATAAACTTTGCGGTTTTTGTCCCTTTACCGGGTCGAAAAAAATTTTTTTTTCCACAAACTGATGTAGTTTTAAGTTCTCTTTGGATCGACACATCATAGAAATGTGTCATTAATCAATTATTACCCTTAAAGTTCATTTTTAGTCCTTCATTGCGTGTGGAGGTTATAAACTTTGCGGTTTTTGTCCCTTTACCGGGTCGAAAAAAATTTTTTTTTTCCACAAACTGATGTAGTTTTAAGTTCTCTTTGGATCGACACATCATAGAAATGTGTCATTAATCAATTATTACCCTTAAAGTTCATTTTTAGTCCTTCATTGCGTATGGAGGTTATAAACTTTGCGGTTTTTCTCCCTTTACCGGGTCGAAAAAAAATTTTTTTTCCACAAACTGATGTAGTTTTAAGTTCTCTTTGGATCGACACATCATAGAAATGTGTCATTAATCAATTATTACCCTTAAAGTTCATTTTTAGTCCTTCATTGCGTGTGGAGGTTATAAACTTTGCGGTTTGTTTCCCTTTACCGGGTCTAAAAAATTTATTTTTTTCCACAAACTGATGTAGTTTTAAGTTCTCTTTGGATCGACACATCATAGAAATGTGTCATTAATCAATTATTACCCTTAAAGTTCATTTTTAGTCCTTCATTGCGTGTGGAGGTTATAAACTTTGCGGTTTTTGTCCCTTTACCGGGTCGAAAAAAATTTTTTTTCCACAAACTGATGTAGTTTTATGTTCTCTTTGGATCGACACATCATAGAAATGTGTCATTAATCAATTATTAACCTTAAAGTTCATTTTTAGTCCTTCATTGCGTTAGGAGGTTATAAACTTTGCGGTTTTTCTCCCTTTACCGGGTCGAAAATTTTTTTTTCACAAACTGATGTAGTTTCAAGTTTTCTTTGGATCGACACATCATAGAAATGTGTCATTAATCAATTATTACCCTTAAAGTTCATTTTTAGTCCTTCATTGCGTGTGGAGGTTATAAACTTTGCGGTTTTTGTCCCTTTACCGGGTCGAAAAAAATTTTTTTTCCACAAACTGATGTAGTTTTAAGTTCTCTTTGGATCGACACATCATAGAAATGTGTCATTAATCAATTATTACCCTTAAAGTTCATTTTTAGTCCTTCATTGCGTGTGGAGGTTATAAACTTTGCGGTTTTTGTCCCTTTACCGGGTCTAAAAAATTTATTTTTTTCCACAAACTGATGTAGTTTTAAGTTCTCTTTGGATCGACACATCATAGAAATGTGTCATTAATCAATTATTACCCTTAAAGTTCATTTTTAGTCCTTCATTGCGTGTGGAGGTTATAAACTTTGCGGTTTTTGTCCCTTTACCGGGTCGAAAAATTTTTTTTTTCCACAAACTGATGTAGTTTTAAGTTCTCTTTGGATCGACACATCATAGAAATGTGTCATTAATCAATTATTACCCTTAAAGTTCATTTTTAGTCCTTCATTGCGTGAGGAGGTTATAAACTTTGCGGTTTTTCTCCCTTTACTGGGTCGAAAAAAATTTATTTTTCCACAAACTGATGTAGTTTTAAGTTCTCTTTGGATCGACACATCATAGAAATGTGTCATTAATCAATTATTACCCTTAAAGTTCATTTTTAGTCCTTCATTGCGTGTGGAGGTTATAAACTTTGCGGTTTGTTTCCCTTTACCGGTTTTAAAATAATTTATTTTTTTCCACAAACTGATGTAGTTTTAAGTTCTCTTTGGATCGACACATCATAGAAATGTGTCATTAATCAATTATTACCCTTAAAGTTCATTTTTAGTCCTTCATTGCGTGTGGAGGTTATAAACTTTGCGGTTTTTGTCCCTTTACCGGGTCGAAAAAAATTTTTTTTCCACAAACTGATGTAGTTTTAAGTTCTCTTTGGATCGACACATCATAGAAATGTGTCATTAATCAATTATTACCCTTAAAGTTCATTTTTAGTCCTTCATTGCGTGTGGAGGTTATAAACTTTGCGGTTTTTGTCCCTTTACCGGGTCGAAAAAAATTTTTTTTCCACAAACTGATGTAGTTTTAAGTTCTCTTTGGATCGACACATCATAGAAATGTGTCATTAATCAATTATTACCCTTAAAGTTCATTTTTAGTCCTTCATTGCGTGAGGAGGTTATAAACTTTGCGGTTTTTCTCCCTTTACTGGGTCGAAAAAAATTTATTTTTCCACAAACTGATGTAGTTTTAAGTTCTCTTTGGATCGACACATCATAGAAATGTGTCATTAATCAATTATTACCCTTAAAGTTCATTTTTAGTCCTTCATTGCGTGTGGAGGTTATAAACTTTGCGGTTTTTGTCCCTTTACCGGGTCGAAAAAAATTTATTTTTCCACAAACTGATGTAGTTTTAAGTTCTCTTTGGATCGACACATCATAGAAATGTGTCATTAATCAATTATTACCCTTAAAGTTCATTTTTAGTCCTTCATTGCGTTTGGAGGTTATAAACTTTGCCGTTTTTTGTACCTTTACCGGGTCGAAAAAATTTTTTTTCCACAAACTGATGTAGTTTTAAGTTCTCTTTGGATCGACACATCATAGAAATGTGTCATTAATCAATTATTACCCTTAAAGTTCATTTTTAGTCCTTCATTGCGTGTGGAGGTTATAAACTTTGCGGTTTTTGTCCCTTTACCGGGTCGAAAAAAATTTTTTTTCCACAAACTGATGTAGTTTTAAGTTCTCTTTGGATCGACACATCATAGAAATGTGTCATTAATCAATTATTACCCTTAAAGTTCATTTTTAGTCCTTCATTGCGTGGAGGTTATAAACTTTGCGGTTTTTGTCCCTTTACCGGGTCGAAAAAAATTTTTTTTCCACAAACTGATGTAGTTTTAAGTTCTCTTTGGATCGACACATCATAGAAATGTGTCATTAATCAATTATTACCCTTAAAGTTCATTTTTAGTCCTTCATTGCGTGTGGAGGTTATAAACTTTGCGGTTTTTGTCCCTTTACCGGGTCGAAAAATTTTTTTTTCCACAAACTGATGTAGTTTTAAGTTCTCTTTGGATCGACACATCATAGAAATGTGTCATTAATCAATTATTACCCTTAAAGTTCATTTTTAGTCCTTCATTGCGTGTGGAGGTTATAAACTTTGCGGTTTTTGTCCCTTTACCGGGTCGAAAAAAATTTTTTTTCCACAAACTGATGTAGTTTTAAGTTCTCTTTGGATCGACACATCATAGAAATGTGTCATTAATCAATTATTACCCTTAAAGTTCATTTTTAGTCCTTCATTGCGTGTGGAGGTTATAAACTTTGCGGTTTTTGTCCCTTTACCGGGTCGAAAAAAATTTTTTTTTCCACAAACTGATGTAGTTTTAAGTTCTCTTTGGATCGACACATCATAGAAATGTGTCATTAATCAATTATTACCCTTAAAGTTCATTTTTAGTCCTTCATTGCGTGTGGAGGTTATAAACTTTGCGGTTTTTGTCCCTTTACCGGGTCGAAAAAAATTTTTTTTTCCACAAACTGATGTAGTTTTAAGTTCTCTTTGGATCGACACATCATAGAAATGTGTCATTAATCAATTATTACCCTTAAAGTTCATTTTTAGTCCTTCATTGCGTGTGGAGGTTATAAACTTTGCGGTTTTTGTCCCTTTACCGGGTCGAAAAAAATTTTTTTTTCCACAAACTGATGTAGTTTTAAGTTCTCTTTGGATCGACACATCATAGAAATGTGTCATTAATCAATTATTACCCTTAAAGTTCATTTTTAGTCCTTCATTGCGTTTGGAGGTTATAAACTTTGCGGTTTTTGTCCCTTTACCGGGTCGAAAAAATTTTTTTTTCCACAAACTGATGTAGTTTTAAGTTCTCTTTGGATCGACACATCATAGAAATGTGTCATTAATCAATTATTACCCTTAAAGTTCATTTTTAGTCCTTCATTGCGTGTGGAGGTTATAAACATTGCGGTTTTTGTCCCTTTACAGGGTCGAAAAAAATTTATTTTTCCACAAACTGATGTAGTTTTAAGTTCTCTTTAGATCGACACATCATAGAAATGTGTCATTAATCAATTATTACCCTTAAAGTTCATTTTTAGTCCTTCATTGCGTGTGGAGGTTATAAACTTTGCGGTTTTTGTCCCTTTACCGGGTCGAAAAAATTTTTTTTCCACAAACTGATGTAGTTTTAAGTTCTCTTTGGATCGACACATCATAGAAATGTGTCATTAATCAATTATTACCCTTAAAGTTCATTTTTAGTCCTTCATTGCGTGTGGAGGTTATAAACTTTGCGGTTTTTGTCCCTTTACCGGGTCGAAAAAAATTTTTTTTTCCACAAACTGATGTAGTTTTAAGTTCTCTTTGGATCGACACATCATAGAAATGTGTCATTAATCAATTATTACCCTTAAAGTTCATTTTTAGTCCTTCATTGCGTGTGGAGGTTATAAACTTTGCGGTTTTTGTCCCTTTACCGGGTCGAAAAAAATTTTTTTTTCCACAAACTGATGTAGTTTTAAGTTCTCTTTGGATCGACAAATCATAGAAATGTGTCATTAATCAATTATTGCCCTTAACGTTCATTATTAGTTCTTCATTGCGTATGGAGGTTATAAACTTTACGGTTTTTCTCCCTTTACCGGGTCGAAAAAGATTTTTTTTACCACAAACTGATGTAGTTTTAAGTTCTCTTTGGATCGACACATCATAGAAATGTGTCATTAATCAATTATTACCCTTAAAGTTCATTTTTAGTCCTTCATTGCGTGTGGAGGTCATAAACTTTGCGGTTTTTGTCCCTTTACCGGGTCGAAAAAAATTTTTTTTTCTACAAACTGATGTAGTTTTAAGTTCTCTTTGGATCGACACATCATAGAAATGTGTCATTAATCAATTATTACCCTTAAAGTTCATTTTTAGTCCTTCATTGCGTGTGGAGGTTATAAACTTTGCGGTTTTTGTCCCTTTACCGGGTCGAAAAAAATTTTTTTTTCCACAAACTGATGTAGTTTTAAGTTCTCTTTGGATCGACACATCATAGAAATGTGTCATTAATCAATTATTACCCTTAAAGTTCATTTTTAGTCCTTCATTGCGTGTGGAGGTTATAAACTTTGCGGTTTTTGTCCCTTTACCGGGTCGAAAAAAATTTTTTTTTCCACAAACTGATGTAGTTTTAAGTTCTCTTTGGATCGACACATCATAGAAATGTGTCATTAATCAATTATTACCCTTAAAGTTCATTTTTAGTCCTTCATTGCGTGTGGAGGTTATAAACTTTGCGGTTTGTTTCCCTTTACCGGGTCTAAAAAATTTATTTTTTTCCACAAACTGATGTAGTTTTAAGTTCTCTTTTGATCGACACATCATAGAAATGTGCCATTAATCAATTATTACCCTTAAAGTTCATTTTTAGTCCTTCATTGCGTGTGGAGGTTATAAACTTTGCGGTTTTTGTCCCTTTACCGGGTCGAAAAATTTTTTTTTCCCACAAACTGATGTAGTTTTAAGTTCTCTTTGGATCGACACATCATAGAAATGTGTCATTAATCAATTATTACCCTTAAAGTTCATTTTTAGTCCTTCATTGCGTGTGGAGGTTATAAACTTTGCGGTTTTTGTCCCTTTACCGGGTCGAAAAAATTTATTTCTTTCCACAAACTGATGTAGTTTTAAGTTCTCTTTGGATCGACAAATCATAGAAATGTGCCATTAATCAATTATTACCCTTAAAGTTCTTTTTTAGTCCTTCATTGCGTGTGGAGGTTATAAACTTTGCGGTTTTTGTCCCTTTACCGGGTCGAAAAAAATTTTTTTTTCCACAAACTGATGTAGTTTTAAGTTCTCTTTGGATCGACACATCATAGAAATGTGTCATTAATCAATTATTACCCTTAAAGTTCATTTTTAGTCCTTCATTGCGTGTGGAGGTTATAAACTTTGCGGTTTTTGTCCCTTTACCGGGTCGAAAAAATTTTTTTTCCACAAACTGATGTAGTTTTAAGTTCTCTTTGGATCGACACATCATAGAAATGTGTCATTAATCAATTATTACCCTTAAAGTTCATTTTTAGTCCTTCATTGCGTGTGGAGGTCATAAACTTTGCGGTTTTTGTCCCTTTACCGGGTCGAAAAAAATTTATTTTTCCACAAACTGATGTAGTTTTAAGTTCTCTTTGGATCGACACATCATAGAAATGTGTCATTAATCAATTATTACCCTTAAAGTTCATTTTTAGTCCTTCATTGCGTTTGGAGGTTATAAACTTTGCGGTTTTTGTCCCTTTACCGGGTCGAAAAAAATTTATTTTTCCACAAACTGATGTAGTTTTAAGTTCTCTTTGGATCGACACATCATAGAAATGTGTCATTAATCAATTATTACCCTTAAAGTTCATTTTTAGTCCTTCATTGCGTGTGGAGGTCATAAACTTTGCGGTTTTTGTCCCTTTACCGGGTCGAAAAAAATTTTTTTTCCACAAACTGATGTAGTTTTAAGTTCTCTTTGGATCGACACATCATAGAAATGTGTCATTAATCAATTATTACCCTTAAAGTTCATTTTTAGTCCTTCATTGCGTGTGGAGGTTATAAACTTTGCGGTTTTTGTCCCTTTACCGGGTCGAAAAAAATTTTTTTTTCCACAAACTGATGTAGTTTTAAGTTCTCTTTGGATCGACACATCATAGAAATGTGTCATTAATCAATTATTACCCTTAAAGTTCATTTTTAGTCCTTCATTGCGTTTGGAGGTTATAAACTTTGCGGTTTTTGTCCCTTTACCGGGTCGAAAAAAATTTTTTTTTCCACAAACTGATGTAGTTTTAAGTTCTCTTTGGATCGACACATCATAGAAATGTGTCATTAATCAATTATTACCCTTAAAGTTCATTTTTAGTCCTTCATTGCGTGTGGAGGTTATAAACTTTGCGGTTTTTGTCCCTTTACCGGGTCGAAAAAATTTTTTTTTCCACAAACTGATGTAGTTTTAAGTTCTCTTTGGATCGACACATCATAGAAATGTGTCATTAATCAATTATTACCCTTAAAGTTCATTTTTAGTCCTTCATTGCGTGTGGAGGTTATAAACTTTGCGGTTTTTCTCCCTTTACCGGGTCGAAAAAAATTTTTTTTTCCACAAACTGATGTAGTTTTAAGTTCTCTTTGGATCGACACATCATAGAAATGTGTCATTAATCAATTATTACCCTTAAAGTTCATTTTTAGTCCTTCATTGCGTGTGGAGGTTATAAACTTTGCGGTTTTTGTCCCTTTACCGGGTCGAAAAAAATTTTTTTTCCACAAACTGATGTAGTTTTAAGTTCTCTTTGGATCGACACATCATAGAAATGTGTCATTAATCAATTATTACCCTTAAAGTTCATTTTTAGTCCTTCATTGCGTGTGGAGGTTATAAACTTTGCGGTTTTTCTCCCTTTACCGGGTCTAAAAAATTTATTTTTCACAAACTGATGTAGTTTTAAGTTCTCTTTAGATCGACACATCACAGAAATGTGTCATTAATCAATTATTACCCTTAAAGTTCATTTTTAGTCCTTCATTGCGTGTGGAGGTTATAAACTTTGCGGTTTTTGTCCCTTTACCGGGTCGAAAAAATTTTTTTTCCACAAACTGATGTAGTTTTAAGTTCTCTTTGGATCGACACATCATAGAAATGTGTCATTAATCAATTATTACCCTTAAAGTTCATTTTTAGTCCTTCATTGCGTGTGGAGGTTATAAACTTTGCGGTTTTTGTCCCTTTACCGGGTCGAAAAAAATTTTTTTTTCCACAAACTGATGTAGTTTTAAGTTCTCTTTGGATCGACACATCATAGAAATGTGTCATTAATCAATTATTACCCTTAAAGTTCATTTTTAGTCCTTCATTGCGTGTGGAGGTTATAAACTTTGCGGTTTTTGTCCCTTTACCGGGTCGAAAAAATTTTTTTTCCACAAACTGATGTAGTTTTAAGTTCTCTTTGGATCGACACATCATAGAAATGTGTCATTAATCAATTATTACCCTTAAAGTTCATTTTTAGTCCTTCATTGCGTGTGGAGGTTATAAACTTTGCGGTTTTTGTCCCTTTACCGGGTCGAAAAAAATTTTTTTCCACAAACTGATGTAGTTTTAAGTTCTCTTTGGATCGACACATCATAGAAATGTGTCATTAATCAATTATTACCCTTAAAGTTCATTTTTAGTCCTTCATTGCGTGTGGAGGTTATAAACTTTGCGGTTTTTGTCCCTTTACTGGGTCGAAAAAAATTTTTTTTTCCACAAACTGATGTAGTTTTAAGTTCTCTTTGGATCGACACATCATAGAAATGTGTCATTAATCAATTATTACCCTTAAAGTTCATTTTTAGTCCTTCATTGCGTGTGGAGGTTATAAACTTTGCGGTTTTTGTCCCTTTACCGGGTCGAAAAAATTTTTTTTTCCACAAACTGATGTAGTTTTAAGTTCTCTTTGGATCGACACATCATAGAAATGTGTCATTAATCAATTATTACCCTTAAAGTTCATTTTTAGTCCTTCATTGCGTGTGGAGGTTATAAACTTTGCGGTTTTTGTCCCTTTACCGGGTCGAAAAAATTTTTTTTCCACAAACTGATGTAGTTTTAAGTTCTCTTTGGATCGACACATCATAGAAATGTGTCATTAATCAATTATTACCCTTAAAGTTCATTTTTAGTCCTTCATTGCGTGTGGAGGTTATAAACTTTGCGGTTTTTGTCCCTTTACCGGGTCGAAAAAAATTTTTTTTTCCACAAACTGATGTAGTTTTAAGTTCTCTTTGGATCGACACATCATAGAAATGTGTCATTAATCAATTATTACCCTTAAAGTTCATTTTTAGTCCTTCATTGCGTGTGGAGGTTATAAACTTTGCGGTTTTTGTCCCTTTACCGGGTCGAAAAAATTTTTTTTTCCACAAACTGATGTAGTTTTAAGTTCTCTTTGGATCGACACATCATAGAAATGTGTCATTAATCAATTATTACCCTTAAAGTTCATTTTTAGTCCTTCATTGCGTGTGGAGGTCATAAACTTTGCGGTTTTTCTCCCTTTACTGGGTCGAAAAAAATTTATTTTTCCACAAACTGATGTAGTTTTAAGTTCTCTTTGGATCGACACATCATAGAAATGTGTCATTAATCAATTATTACCCTTAAAGTTCATTTTTAGTCCTTCATTGCGTGTGGAGGTTATAAACTTTGCGGTTTTTGTCCCTTTACCGGGTCGAAAAAAATTTTTTTTTCCACAAACTGATGTAGTTTTAAGTTCTCTTTGGATCGACACATCATAGAAATGTGTCATTAATCAATTATTACCCTTAAAGTTCATTTTTAGTCCTTCATTGCGTGTGGAGGTTATAAACTTTGCGGTTTTTGTCCCTTTACCGGGTCGAAAAAATTTTTTTTTCCACAAACTGATGTAGTTTTAAGTTCTCTTTGGATCGACACATCATAGAAATGTGTCATTAATCAATTATTACCCTTAAAGTTCATTTTTAGTCCTTCATTGCGTGTGGAGGTTATAAACTTTGCGGTTTTTGTCCCTTTACCGGGTCGAAAAAAATTTATTTTTCCACAAACTGATGTAGTTTTAAGTTCTCTTTGGATCGACACATCATAGAAATGTGTCATTAATCAATTATTACCCTTAAAGTTCATTTTTAGTCCTTCATTGCGTGTGGAGGTTATAAACTTTGCGGTTTTTGTCCCTTTACCGGGTCGAAAAATTTTTTTTTTCCACAAACTGATGTAGTTTTAAGTTCTCTTTGGATCGACACATCATAGAAATGTGTCATTAATCAATTATTACCCTTAAAGTTCATTTTTAGTCCTTCATTGCGTGTGGAGGTTATAAACTTTGCGGTTTTTGTCCCTTTACCGGGTCGAAAAAAATTTTTTTTCCACAAACTGATGTAGTTTTAAGTTCTCTTTGGATCGACACATCATAGAAATGTGTCATTAATCAATTATTACCCTTAAAGTTCATTTTTAGTCCTTCATTGCGTGTGGAGGTTATAAACTTTGCGGTTTTTGTCCCTTTACCGGGTCGAAAAAAATTTTTTTTCCACAAACTGATGTAGTTTTAAGTTCTCTTTGGATCGACACATCATAGAAATGTGTCATTAATCAATTATTACCCTTAAAGTTCATTTTTAGTCCTTCATTGCGTGTGGAGGTTATAAACTTTGCGGTTTTTGTCCCTTTACCGGGTCGAAAAAATTTTTTTTCCACAAACTGATGTAGTTTTAAGTTCTCTTTGGATCGACACATCATAGAAATGTGTCATTAATCAATTATTACCCTTAAAGTTCATTTTTAGTCCTTCATTGCGTGTGGAGGTTATAAACTTTGCGGTTTTTGTCCCTTTACCGGGTCGAAAAAATTTTTTTTTCCACAAACTGATGTAGTTTTAAGTTCTCTTTGGATCGACACATCATAGAAATGTGTCATTAATCAATTATTACCCTTAAAGTTCATTTTTAGTCCTTCATTGCGTGTGGAGGTTATAAACTTTGCGGTTTTTGTCCCTTTACCGGGTCGAAAAAAATTTTTTTTTCCACAAACTGATGTAGTTTTAAGTTCTCTTTGGATCGACACATCATAGAAATGTGTCATTAATCAATTATTACCCTTAAAGTTCATTTTTAGTCCTTCATTGCGTGTGGAGGTTATAAACTTTGCGGTTTTTGTCCCTTTACCGGGTCGAAAAAAAATTTTTTTTCCACAAACTGATGTAGTTTTAAGTTCTCTTTGGATCGACACATCATAGAAATGTGTCATTAATCAATTATTACCCTTAAAGTTCATTTTTAGTCCTTCATTGCGTGTGGAGGTTATAAACTTTGCGGTTTTTGTCCCTTTACCGGGTCGAAAAAATTTTTTTTTCCACAAACTGATGTAGTTTTAAGTTCTCTTTGGATCGACACATCATAGAAATGTGTCATTAATCAATTATTACCCTTAAAGTTCATTTTTAGTCCTTCATTGCGTGTGGAGGTTATAAACTTTGCGGTTTTTGTCCCTTTACCGGGTCGAAAAAAATTTTTTTTCCACAAACTGATGTAGTTTTAAGTTCTCTTTGGATCGACAAATCATAGAAATGTGCCATTAATCAATTATTACCCTTAAAGTTCTTTTTTAGTCCTTCATTGCTTGTGGAGGTTATAAACTTTACGGTTTTTCTCCCTTTACCGGGTCGAAAAAAAATTTTTTTTTCCACAAACTGATGTAGTTTTAAGTTCTCTTTGGATCGACACATCATAGAAATGTGTCATTAATCAATTATTACCCTTAAAGTTCATTTTTAGTCCTTCATTGCGTGTGGAGGTTATAAACTTTGCGGTTTTTGTCCCTTTACCGGGTCGAAAAAATTTTTTTTCCACAAACTGATGTAGTTTTAAGTTCTCTTTGGATCGACACATCATAGAAATGTGTCATTAATCAATTATTACCCTTAAAGTTCATTTTTAGTCCTTCATTGCGTGTGGAGGTTATAAACTTTGCGGTTTTTGTCCCTTTACCGGGTCGAAAAAATTTTTTTTTCCACAAACTGATGTAGTTTTAAGTTCTCTTTGGATCGACACATCATAGAAATGTGTCATTAATCAATTATTACCCTTAAAGTTCATTTTTAGTCCTTCATTGCGTGTGGAGGTTATAAACTTTGCGGTTTTTGTCCCTTTACCGGGTCGAAAAAAATTTATTTTTCCACAAACTGATGTAGTTTTAAGTTCTCTTTGGATCGACACATCATAGAAATGTGTCATTAATCAATTATTACCCTTAAAGTTCATTTTTAGTCCTTCATTGCGTTTGGAGGTTATAAACTTTGCGGTTTTTGTCCCTTTACCGGGTCGAAAAAATTTTTTTTTCCACAAACTGATGTAGTTTTAAGTTCTCTTTGGATCGACACATCATAGAAATGTGTCATTAATCAATTATTACCCTTAAAGTTCATTTTTAGTCCTTCATTGCGTGTGGAGGTTATAAACTTTGCGGTTTTTGTCCCTTTACCGGGTCGAAAAAATTTTTTTTTTCCACAAACTGATGTAGTTTTAAGTTCTCTTTGGATCGACACATCATAGAAATGTGTCATTAATCAATTATTACCCTTAAAGTTCATTTTTAGTCCTTCATTGCGTGTGGAGGTTATAAACTTTGCGGTTTTTTTCCCTTTACCGGGTCTAAAAAATTTTTTTTTTCCACAAACTGATGTAGTTTTAAGTTCTCTTTGGATCGACACATCATAGAAATGTGTCATTAATCAATTATTACCCTTAAAGTTCATTTTTAGTCCTTCATTGCGTGTGGAGGTTATAAACTTTGCGGTTTTTGTCCCTTTACCGGGTCGAAAAAAATTTTTTTTTCCACAAACTGATGTAGTTTTAAGTTCTCTTTGGATCGACACATCATAGAAATGTGTCATTAATCAATTATTACCCTTAAAGTTCATTTTTAGTCCTTCATTGCGTGTGGAGGTTATAAACTTTGCGGTTTTTGTCCCTTTACCGGGTCGAAAAATTTTATTTTTACAAACTGATGTAGTTTTAAGTTCTCTTTGGATCGACACATCATAGAAATGTGTCATTAATCAATTATTACCCTTAAAGTTCATTTTTAGTCCTTCATTGCGTGTGGAGGTTATAAACTTTGCGGTTTGTTTCCCTTTACCGGGTCTAAAAAATTTATTTTTTTCCACAATCTGATGTAGTTTTAAGTTCTCTTTGGATCGACACATCATAGAAATGTGTCATTAATCAATTATTACCCTTAAAGTTCATTTTTAGTCCTTCATTGCGTGTGGAGGTTATAAACTTTGCGGTTTTTGTCCCTTTACCGGGTCGAAAAAAATTTATTTTTCCACAAACTGATGTAGTTTTAAGTTCTCTTTGGATCGACACATCATAGAAATGTGTCATTAATCAATTATTACCCTTAAAGTTCATTTTTAGTCCTTCATTGCGTGTGGAGGTTATAAACTTTGCGGTTTTTGTCCCTTTACCGGGTCGAAAAATTTTTTTTTCCACAAACTGATGTAGTTTTAAGTTCTCTTTGGATCGACACATCATAGAAATGTGTCATTAATCAATTATTACCCTTAAAGTTCATTTTTAGTCCTTCATTGCGTGTGGAGGTTATAAACTTTGCGGTTTTTCTCCCTTTACTGGGTCGAAAAAAATTTATTTTTCCACAAACTGATGTAGTTTTAAGTTCTCTTTGGATCGACACATCATAGAAATGTGTCATTAATCAATTATTACCCTTAAAGTTCATTTTTAGTCCTTCATTGCGTGAGGAGGTTATAAACTTTGCGGTTTTTCTCCCTTTACTGGGTCGAAAAAAATTTATTTTTCCACAAACTGATGTAGTTTTAAGTTCTCTTTGGATCGACACATCATAGAAATGTGTCATTAATCAATTATTACCCTTAAAGTTCATTTTTAGTCCTTCATTGCGTGTGGAGGTTATAAACTTTGCGGTTTGTTTCCCTTTACCGGGTCTAAAAAATTTATTTTTTTCCACAAACTGATGTAGTTTTAAGTTCTCTTTGGATCGACACATCATAGAAATGTGTCATTAATCAATTATTACCCTTAAAGTTCATTTTTAGTCCTTCATTGCGTGTGGAGGTTATAAACTTTGCGGTTTTTGTCCCTTTACCGGGTCGAAAAAAATTTTTTTTTCCACAAACTGATGTAGTTTTAAGTTCTCTTTGGATCGACACATCATAGAAATGTGTCATTAATCAATTATTACCCTTAAAGTTCATTTTTAGTCCTTCATTGCGTGTGGAGGTTATAAACTTTGCGGTTTTTGTCCCTTTACCGGGTCGAAAAAATTTTTTTTCCACAAACTGATGTAGTTTTAAGTTCTCTTTGGATCGACACATCATAGAAATGTGTCATTAATCAATTATTACCCTTAAAGTTCATTTTTAGTCCTTCATTGCGTGTGGAGGTTATAAACTTTGCGGTTTTTGTCCCTTTACCGGGTCGAAAAAAATTTTTTTTCCACAAACTGATGTAGTTTTAAGTTCTCTTTGGATCGACACATCATAGAAATGTGTCATTAATCAATTATTACCCTTAAAGTTCATTTTTAGTCCTTCATTGCGTGTGGAGGTTATAAACTTTGCGGTTTTTGTCCCTTTACCGGGTCGAAAAAAATTTTTTTTTCCACAAACTGATGTAGTTTTAAGTTCTCTTTGGATCGACACATCATAGAAATGTGTCATTAATCAATTATTACCCTTAAAGTTCATTTTTAGTCCTTCATTGCGTGTGGAGGTTATAAACTTTGCGGTTTTTGTCCCTTTACCGGGTCGAAAAAATTTTTTTTCCACAAACTGATGTAGTTTTAAGTTCTCTTTGGATCGACACATCATAGAAATGTGTCATTAATCAATTATTACCCTTAAAGTTCATTTTTAGTCCTTCATTGCGTGTGGAGGTTATAAACTTTGCGGTTTTTGTCCCTTTACCGGGTCGAAAAAAATTTTTTTTTCCACAAACTGATGTAGTTTTAAGTTCTCTTTGGATCGACACATCATAGAAATGTGTCATTAATCAATTATTACCCTTAAAGTTCATTTTTAGTCCTTCATTGCGTGTGGAGGTTATAAACTTTGCGGTTTTTGTCCCTTTACCGGGTCGAAAAAAATTTTTTTTCCACAAACTGATGTAGTTTTAAGTTCTCTTTGGATCGACACATCATAGAAATGTGTCATTAATCAATTATTACCCTTAAAGTTCATTTTTAGTCCTTCATTGCGTGAGGAGGTTATAAACTTTGCGGTTTTTCTCCCTTTACTGGGTCGAAAAAAATTTTTTTTTCCACAAACTGATGTAGTTTTAAGTTCTCTTTGGATCGACACATCATAGAAATGTGTCATTAATCAATTATTACCCTTAAAGTTCATTTTTAGTCCTTCATTGCGTGTGGAGGTTATAAACTTTGCGGTTTGTTTCCCTTTACCGGGTCTAAAAAATTTATTTTTTTCCACAAACTGATGTAGTTTTAAGTTCTCTTTGGATCGACACATCATAGAAATGTGTCATTAATCAATTATTACCCTTAAAGTTCATTTTTAGTCCTTCATTGCGTGTGGAGGTTATAAACTTTGCGGTTTTTGTCCCTTTACCGGGTCGAAAAAATTTTTTTTCCACAAACTGATGTAGTTTTAAGTTCTCTTTGGATCGACACATCATAGAAATGTGTCATTAATCAATTATTACCCTTAAAGTTCATTTTTAGTCCTTCATTGCGTGTGGAGGTTATAAACTTTGCGGTTTTTGTCCCTTTACCGGGTCGAAAAAATTTTTTTTTCCACAAACTGATGTAGTTTTAAGTTCTCTTTGGATCGACACATCATAGAAATGTGTCATTAATCAATTATTACCCTTAAAGTTCATTTTTAGTCCTTAATTGCGTAAGGAGGTTATAAACTTTGCGGTTTTTCTCCCTTTACTGGGTCGAAAAAAAATTTTTTTTCCACAAAATGATGTAGTTTTAAGTTCTCTTTGGATCGACACATCATAGAAATGTGTCATTAATCAATTATTACCCTTAAAGTTCATTTTTAGTCCTTCATTGCGTGTGGAGGTTATAAACTTTGCGGTTTTTGTCCCTTTACCGGGTCGAAAAAATTTTTTTTTCCACAAACTGATGTAGTTTTAAGTTCTCTTTGGATCGACACATCATAGAAATGTGTCATTAATCAATTATTACCCTTAAAGTTCATTTTTAGTCCTTCATTGCGTGTGGAGGTTATAAACTTTGCGGTTTTTGTCCCTTTACCGGGTCAAAAAAAATTTTTTTCCACAAACTGATGTAGTTTTATGTTCTCTTTGGATCGACACATCATAGAAATGTGTCATTAATCAATTATTACCCTTAAAGTTCATTTTTAGTCCTTCATTGCGTGTGGAGGTTATAAACTTTGCGGTTTTTGTCCCTTTACCGGGTCGAAAAAAATTTTTTTTCCACAAACTGATGTAGTTTTAAGTTCTCTTTGGATCGACACATCATAGAAATGTGTCATTAATCAATTATTACCCTTAAAGTTCATTTTTAGTCCTTCATTGCGTGTGGAGGTTATAAACTTTGCGGTTTTTGTCCCTTTACCGGGTCGAAAAAAATTTTTTCCCACAAACTGATGTAGTTTTAAGTTCTCTTTGGATCGACACATCATAGAAATGTGTCATTAATCAATTATTACCCTTAAAGTTCATTTTTAGTCCTTCATTGCGTGTGGAGGTTATAAACTTTGCGGTTTTTGTCCCTTTACCGGGTCGAAAAAAATTTTTTTTCCACAAACTGATGTAGTTTTAAGTTCTCTTTGGATCGACACATCATAGAAATGTGTCATTAATCAATTATTACCCTTAAAGTTCATTTTTAGTCCTTCATTGCGTGTGGAGGTTATAAACTTTGCGGTTTTTGTCCCTTTACCGGGTCGAAAAAATTTTTTTTCCACAAACTGATGTAGTTTTAAGTTCTCTTTGGATCGACACATCATAGAAATGTGTCATTAATCAATTATTACCCTTAAAGTTCATTTTTAGTCCTTCATTGCGTGTGGAGGTTATAAACTTTGCGGTTTTTGTCCCTTTACCGGGTCGAAAAAATTTTTTTTCCACAAACTGATGTAGTTTTAAGTTCTCTTTGGATCGACACATCATAGAAATGTGTCATTAATCAATTATTACCCTTAAAGTTCATTTTTAGTCCTTCATTGCGTGTGGAGGTTATAAACTTTGCGGTTTTTGTCCCTTTACCGGGTCGAAAAAAATTTTTTTTTTCCACAAACTGATGTAGTTTTAAGTTCTCTTTGGATCGACACATCATAGAAATGTGTCATTAATCAATTATTACCCTTAAAGTTCATTTTTAGTCCTTCATTGCGTGTGGAGGTTATAAACTTTGCGGTTTTTGTCCCTTTACCGGGTCGAAAAAATTTTTTTTTCCACAAACTGATGTAGTTTTAAGTTCTCTTTGGATCGACACATCATAGAAATGTGTCATTAATCAATTATTACCCTTAAAGTTCATTTTTAGTCCTTCATTGCGTGTGGAGGTTATAAACTTTGCGGTTTTTGTCCCTTTACCGGGTCGAAAAAATTTTTTTTTCCACAAACTGATGTAGTTTTAAGTTCTCTTTGGATCGACACATCATAGAAATGTGTCATTAATCAATTATTACCCTTAAAGTTCATTTTTAGTCCTTCATTGCGTGTGGAGGTTATAAACTTTGCGGTTTTTGTCCCTTTACCGGGTCGAAAAAAATTTTTTTTTTCCACAAACTGATGTAGTTTTAAGTTCTCTTTGGATCGACACATCATAGAAATGTGTCATTAATCAATTATTACCCTTAAAGTTCATTTTTAGTCCTTCATTGCGTGTGGAGGTTATAAACTTTGCGGTTTTTGTCCCTTTACCGGGTCGAAAAAAATTTATTTTTCCACAAACTGATGTAGTTTTAAGTTCTCTTTGGATCGACACATCATAGAAATGTGTCATTAATCAATTATTACCCTTAAAGTTCATTTTTAGTCCTTCATTGCGTGTGGAGGTTATAAACTTTGCGGTTTTTGTCCCTTTACCGGGTCGAAAAAATTTTTTTTTCCACAAACTGATGTAGTTTTAAGTTCTCTTTGGATCGACACATCATAGAAATGTGTCATTAATCAATTATTACCCTTAAAGTTCATTTTTAGTCCTTCATTGCGTGTGGAGGTTATAAACTTTGCGGTTTTTGTCCCTTTACCGGGTCGAAAAAAATTTATTTTTCCACAAACTGATGTAGTTTTAAGTTCTCTTTGGATCGACACATCATAGAAATGTGTCATTAATCAATTATTACCCTTAAAGTTCATTTTTAGTCCTTCATTGCGTGTGGAGGTTATAAACTTTGCGGTTTTTGTCCCTTTACCGGGTCGAAAAATTTTTTTTTCCACAAACTGATGTAGTTTTAAGTTCTCTTTGGATCGACACATCATAGAAATGTGTCATTAATCAATTATTACCCTTAAAGTTCATTTTTAGTCCTTCATTGCGTGTGGAGGTTATAAACTTTGCGGTTTTTGTCCCTTTACCGGGTCGAAAAAAATTTTTTTTCCACAAACTGATGTAGTTTTAAGTTCTCTTTGGATCGACACATCATAGAAATGTGTCATTAATCAATTATTACCCTTAAAGTTCATTTTTAGTCCTTCATTGCGTGTGGAGGTTATAAACTTTGCGGTTTTTGTCCCTTTACCGGGTCGAAAAAATTTTTTTTTCCACAAACTGATGTAGTTTTAAGTTCTCTTTGGATCGACACATCATAGAAATGTGTCATTAATCAATTATTACCCTTAAAGTTCATTTTTAGTCCTTCATTGCGTGTGGAGGTTATAAACTTTGCGGTTTTTGTCCCTTTACCGGGTCGAAAAAATTTTTTTTTCCACAAACTGATGTAGTTTTAAGTTCTCTTTGGATCGACACATCATAGAAATGTGTCATTAATCAATTATTACCCTTAAAGTTCATTTTTAGTCCTTCATTGCGTGTGGAGGTTATAAACTTTGCGGTTTTTGTCCCTTTACCGGGTCGAAAAAAATTTTTTTTTCCACAAACTGATGTAGTTTTAAGTTCTCTTTGGATCGACACATCATAGAAATGTGTCATTAATCAATTATTACCCTTAAAGTTCATTTTTAGTCCTTCATTGCGTTTGGAGGTTATAAACTTTGCCGTTTTTTGTACCTTTACCGGGTCGAAAAAATTTTTTTTCCACAAACTGATGTAGTTTTAAGTTCTCTTTGGATCGACACATCATAGAAATGTGTCATTAATCAATTATTACCCTTAAAGTTCATTTTTAGTCCTTCATTGCGTGAGGAGGTTATAAACTTTGCGGTTTTTCTCCCTTTACTGGGTCGAAAAAAATTTATTTTTCCACAAACTGATGTAGTTTTAAGTTCTCTTTGGATCGACACATCATAGAAATGTGTCATTAATCAATTATTACCCTTAAAGTTCATTTTTAGTCCTTCATTGCGTGTGGAGGTTATAAACTTTGCGGTTTTTGTCCCTTTACCGGGTCGAAAAAAATTTTTTTTCCACAAACTGATGTAGTTTTAAGTTCTCTTTGGATCGACACATCATAGAAATGTGTCATTAATCAATTATTACCCTTAAAGTTCATTTTTAGTCCTTCATTGCGTGTGGAGGTTATAAACTTTGCGGTTTTTGTCCCTTTACCGGGTCGAAAAAATTTTTTTTTCCACAAACTGATGTAGTTTTAAGTTCTCTTTGGATCGACACATCATAGAAATGTGTCATTAATCAATTATTACCCTTAAAGTTCATTTTTAGTCCTTCATTGCGTGTGGAGGTTATAAACTTTGCGGTTTTTGTCCCTTTACCGGGTCGAAAAAAATTTTTTTTTCCACAAACTGATGTAGTTTTAAGTTCTCTTTGGATCGACACATCATAGAAATGTGTCATTAATCAATTATTACCCTTAAAGTTCATTTTTAGTCCTTCATTGCGTGTGGAGGTTATAAACTTTGCGGTTTTTGTCCCTTTACCGGGTCGAAAAAAATTTTTTTTTTCCACAAACTGATGTAGTTTTAAGTTCTCTTTGGATCGACACATCATAGAAATGTGTCATTAATCAATTATTACCCTTAAAGTTCATTTTTAGTCCTTCATTGCGTGTAGAGGTTATAAACTTTGCGGTTTTTGTCCCTTTACCGGGTCGAAAAAAATTTTTTTTTCCACAAACTGATGTAGTTTTAAGTTCTCTTTGGATCGACACATCATAGAAATGTGTCATTAATCAATTATTACCCTTAAAGTTCATTTTTAGTCCTTCATTGCGTGTAGAGGTTATAAACTTTGCGGTTTTTGTCCCTTTACCGGGTCGAAAAAATTTTTTTTTCCACAAACTGATGTAGTTTTAAGTTCTCTTTGGATCGACACATCATAGAAATGTGTCATTAATCAATTATTACCCTTAAAGTTCATTTTTAGTCCTTCATTGCGTTTGGAGGTTATAAACTTTGCGGTTTTTGTCCCTTTACCGGGTCGAAAAAAATTTTTTTTCCACAAACTGATGTAGTTTTAAGTTCTCTTTGGATCGACACATCATAGAAATGTGTCATTAATCAATTATTACCCTTAAAGTTCATTTTTAGTCCTTCATTGCGTGTGGAGGTTATAAACTTTGCGGTTTTTGTCCCTTTACCGGGTCGAAAAAATTTTTTTTCCACAAACTGATGTAGTTTTAAGTTCTCTTTGGATCGACACATCATAGAAATGTGTCATTAATCAATTATTACCCTTAAAGTTCATTTTTAGTCCTTCATTGCGTGTGGAGGTTATAAACTTTGCGGTTTTTGTCCCTTTACCGGGTCGAAAAAATTTTTTTTTCCACAAACTGATGTAGTTTTAAGTTCTCTTTGGATCGACACATCATAGAAATGTGTCATTAATCAATTATTACCCTTAAAGTTCATTTTTAGTCCTTCATTGCGTTTGGAGGTTATAAACTTTGCGGTTTTTGTCCCTTTACCGGGTCGAAAAAATTTTTTTTTCCACAAACTGATGTAGTTTTAAGTTCTCTTTGGATCGACACATCATAGAAATGTGTCATTAATCAATTATTACCCTTAAAGTTCATTTTTAGTCCTTCATTGCGTGTGGAGGTTATAAACTTTGCGGTTTTTGTCCCTTTACCGGGTCGAAAAAAATTTATTTTTCCACAAACTGATGTAGTTTTAAGTTCTCTTTGGATCGACACATCATAGAAATGTGTCATTAATCAATTATTACCCTTAAAGTTCATTTTTAGTCCTTCATTGCGTGTGGAGGTTATAAACTTTGCGGTTTTTGTCCCTTTACCGGGTCGAAAAAATTTTTTTTCCACAAACTGATGTAGTTTTAAGTTCTCTTTGGATCGACACATCATAGAAATGTGTCATTAATCAATTATTACCCTTAAAGTTCATTTTTAGTCCTTCATTGCGTGTGGAGGTTATAAACTTTGCGGTTTTTGTCCCTTTACCGGGTCGAAAAAAATTTTTTTTCCACAAACTGATGTAGTTTTAAGTTCTCTTTGGATCGACACATCATAGAAATGTGTCATTAATCAATTATTACCCTTAAAGTTCATTTTTAGTCCTTCATTGCGTGTGGAGGTTATAAACTTTGCGGTTTTTGTCCCTTTACCGGGTCGAAAAAATTTTTTTTTCCACAAACTGATGTAGTTTTAAGTTCTCTTTGGATCGACACATCATAGAAATGTGTCATTAATCAATTATTACCCTTAAAGTTCATTTTTAGTCCTTCATTGCGTGTGGAGGTTATAAACTTTGCGGTTTTTGTCCCTTTACCGGGTCGAAAAAAATTTTTTTTTCCACAAACTGATGTAGTTTTAAGTTCTCTTTGGATCGACACATCATAGAAATGTGTCATTAATCAATTATTACCCTTAAAGTTCATTTTTAGTCCTTCATTGCGTGTGGAGGTTATAAACTTTGCGGTTTTTGTCCCTTTACCGGGTCGAAAAAATTTTTTTTCCACAAACTGATGTAGTTTTAAGTTCTCTTTGGATCGACACATCATAGAAATGTGTCATTAATCAATTATTACCCTTAAAGTTCATTTTTAGTCCTTCATTGCGTGTGGAGGTTATAAACTTTGCGGTTTTTGTCCCTTTACCGGGTCGAAAAAATTTTTTTTTCCACAAACTGATGTAGTTTTAAGTTCTCTTTGGATCGACACATCATAGAAATGTGTCATTAATCAATTATTACCCTTAAAGTTCATTTTTAGTCCTTCATTGCGTGTGGAGGTTATAAACTTTGCGGTTTTTGTCCCTTTACCGGGTCGAAAAAAATTTATTTTTCCACAAACTGATGTAGTTTTAAGTTCTCTTTGGATCGACACATCATAGAAATGTGTCATTAATCAATTATTACCCTTAAAGTTCATTTTTAGTCCTTCATTGCGTGTGGAGGTTATAAACTTTGCGGTTTTTGTCCCTTTACCGGGTCGAAAAAATTTTTTTTTCCACAAACTGATGTAGTTTTAAGTTCTCTTTGGATCGACACATCATAGAAATGTGTCATTAATCAATTATTACCCTTAAAGTTCATTTTTAGTCCTTCATTGCGTGTGGAGGTTATAAACTTTGCGGTTTTTGTCCCTTTACCGGGTCGAAAAAATTTTTTTTTCCACAAACTGATGTAGTTTTAAGTTCTCTTTGGATCGACACATCATAGAAATGTGTCATTAATCAATTATTACCCTTAAAGTTCATTTTTAGTCCTTCATTGCGTGTGGAGGTCATAAACTTTGCGGTTTTTGTCCCTTTACCGGGTCGAAAAAATTTTTTTTCCACAAACTGATGTAGTTTTAAGTTCTCTTTGGATCGACACATCATAGAAATGTGTCATTAATCAATTATTACCCTTAAAGTTCATTTTTAGTCCTTCATTGCGTTTGGAGGTTATAAACTTTGCCGTTTTTTGTACCTTTACCGGGTCGAAAAAAATTTTTTTTCCACAAACTGATGTAGTTTTAAGTTCTCTTTGGATCGACACATCATAGAAATGTGTCATTAATCAATTATTACCCTTAAAGTTCATTTTTAGTCCTTCATTGCGTGAGGAGGTTATAAACTTTGCGGTTTTTCTCCCTTTACTGGGTCGAAAAAAATTTATTTTTCCACAAACTGATGTAGTTTTAAGTTCTCTTTGGATCGACACATCATAGAAATGTGTCATTAATCAATTATTACCCTTAAAGTTCATTTTTAGTCCTTCATTGCGTTTGGAGGTTATAAACTTTGCCGTTTTTTGTACCTTTACCGGGTCGAAAAAATTTTTTTTTCCACAAACTGATGTAGTTTTAAGTTCTCTTTGGATCGACACATCATAGAAATGTGTCATTAATCAATTATTACCCTTAAAGTTCATTTTTAGTCCTTCATTGCGTGTGGAGGTTATAAACTTTGCGGTTTGTTTCCCTTTACCGGGTCTAAAAAATTTATTTTTTTCCACAAACTGATGTAGTTTTAAGTTCTCTTTGGATCGACACATCATAGAAATGTGTCATTAATCAATTATTACCCTTAAAGTTCATTTTTAGTCCTTCATTGCGTGTGGAGGTTATAAACTTTGCGGTTTTTGTCCCTTTACCGGGTCGAAAAAATTTTTTTTTCCACAAACTGATGTAGTTTTAAGTTCTCTTTGGATCGACACATCATAGAAATGTGTCATTAATCAATTATTACCCTTAAAGTTCATTTTTAGTCCTTCATTGCGTGTGGAGGTTATAAACTTTGCGGTTTTTGTCCCTTTACCGGGTCGAAAAAATTTTTTTTTCCACAAACTGATGTAGTTTTAAGTTCTCTTTGGATCGACACATCATAGAAATGTGTCATTAATCAATTATTACCCTTAAAGTTCATTTTTAGTCCTTCATTGCGTGTGGAGGTTATAAACTTTGCGGTTTTTGTCCCTTTACCGGGTCGAAAAAATTTTTTTTCCACAAACTGATGTAGTTTTAAGTTCTCTTTGGATCGACACATCATAGAAATGTGTCATTAATCAATTATTACCCTTAAAGTTCATTTTTAGTCCTTCATTGCGTGTGGAGGTTATAAACTTTGCGGTTTTTGTCCCTTTACCGGGTCGAAAAAAATTTATTTTTCCACAAACTGATGTAGTTTTAAGTTCTCTTTGGATCGACACATCATAGAAATGTGTCATTAATCAATTATTACCCTTAAAGTTCATTTTTAGTCCTTCATTGCGTTTGGAGGTTATAAACTTTGCGGTTTTTGTCCCTTTACCGGGTCGAAAAAAATTTTTTTTCCACAAACTGATGTAGTTTTAAGTTCTCTTTGGATCGACACATCATAGAAATGTGTCATTAATCAATTATTACCCTTAAAGTTCATTTTTAGTCCTTCATTGCGTGTGGAGGTTATAAACTTTGCGGTTTTTGTCCCTTTACCGGGTCGAAAAAATTTTTTTTCCACAAACTGATGTAGTTTTAAGTTCTCTTTGGATCGACACATCATAGAAATGTGTCATTAATCAATTATTACCCTTAAAGTTCATTTTTAGTCCTTCATTGCGTTTGGAGGTTATAAACTTTGCGGTTTTTGTCCCTTTACCGGGTCGAAAAAATTTTTTTTTCCACAAACTGATGTAGTTTTAAGTTCTCTTTGGATCGACACATCATAGAAATGTGTCATTAATCAATTATTACCCTTAAAGTTCATTTTTAGTCCTTCATTGCGTGTGGAGGTTATAAACTTTGCGGTTTTTGTCCCTTTACCGGGTCGAAAAAATTTTTTTTTCCACAAACTGATGTAGTTTTAAGTTCTCTTTGGATCGACACATCATAGAAATGTGTCATTAATCAATTATTACCCTTAAAGTTCATTTTTAGTCCTTCATTGCGTTTGGAGGTTATAAACTTTGCCGTTTTTTGTACCTTTACCGGGTCGAAAAATTTTTTCCCCCAAACTGATGTAGTTTTAAGTTCTCTTTGGATCGACACATCATAGAAATGTGTCATTAATCAATTATTACCCTTAAAGTTCATTTTTAGTCCTTCATTGCGTGTGGAGGTTATAAACTTTGCGGTTTTTGTCCCTTTACCGGGTCGAAAAAAATTTTTTTTCCACAAACTGATGTAGTTTTAAGTTCTCTTTGGATCGACACATCATAGAAATGTGTCATTAATCAATTATTACCCTTAAAGTTCATTTTTAGTCCTTCATTGCGTGTGGAGGTTATAAACTTTGCGGTTTTTCTCCCTTTACCGGGTCGAAAAAAATTTTTTTTTCCACAAACTGATGTAGTTTTAAGTTCTCTTTGGATCGACACATCATAGAAATGTGTCATTAATCAATTATTACCCTTAAAGTTCATTTTTAGTCCTTCATTGCGTTTGGAGGTTATAAACTTTGCCGTTTTTTGTACCTTTACCGGGTCGAAAAAAATTTTTTTTCACAAACTGATGTAGTTTTAAGTTCTCTTTGGATCGACACATCATAGAAATGTGTCATTAATCAATTATTACCCTTAAAGTTCATTTTTAGTCCTTCATTGCGTGTGGAGGTTATAAACTTTGCGGTTTTTGTCCCTTTACCGGGTCGAAAAAAATTTATTTTTCCACAAACTGATGTAGTTTTAAGTTCTCTTTGGATCGACACATCATAGAAATGTGTCATTAATCAATTATTACCCTTAAAGTTCATTTTTAGTCCTTCATTGCGTGTGGAGGTTATAAACTTTGCGGTTTTTGTCCCTTTACCGGGTCGAAAAAATTTTTTTTTCCACAAACTGATGTAGTTTTAAGTTCTCTTTGGATCGACACATCATAGAAATGTGTCATTAATCAATTATTACCCTTAAAGTTCATTTTTAGTCCTTCATTGCGTGTGGAGGTTATAAACTTTGCGGTTTTTGTCCCTTTACCGGGTCGAAAAAAATTTTTTTTCCACAAACTGATGTAGTTTTAAGTTCTCTTTGGATCGACACATCATAGAAATGTGTCATTAATCAATTATTACCCTTAAAGTTCATTTTTAGTCCTTCATTGCGTGTGGAGGTTATAAACTTTGCGGTTTTTGTCCCTTTACCGGGTCGAAAAAATTTTTTTTTCCACAAACTGATGTAGTTTTAAGTTCTCTTTGGATCGACACATCATAGAAATGTGTCATTAATCAATTATTACCCTTAAAGTTCATTTTTAGTCCTTCATTGCGTGTGGAGGTTATAAACTTTGCGGTTTTTGTCCCTTTACCGGGTCGAAAAAATTTTTTTTTCCACAAACTGATGTAGTTTTAAGTTCTCTTTGGATCGACACATCATAGAAATGTGTCATTAATCAATTATTACCCTTAAAGTTCATTTTTAGTCCTTCATTGCGTGTGGAGGTTATAAACTTTGCGGTTTTTGTCCCTTTACCGGGTCGAAAAAATTTTTTTTTCCACAAACTGATGTAGTTTTAAGTTCTCTTTCGATCGACACATCATAGAAATGTGTCATTAATCAATTATTACCCTTAAAGTTCTTTTTTAGTCCTTCATTGCTTGTGGAGGTTATAAACTTTACGGTTTTTCTCCCTTTACCGGGTCGAAAAAATTTATTTCTTTCCACAAACTGATGTAGTTTTAAGTTCTCTTTGGATCGACAAATCATAGAAATGTGCCATTAATCAATTATTACCCTTAAAGTTCTTTTTTAGTCCTTCATTGCGTGTGGAGGTTATAAACTTTGCGGTTTTTGTCCCTTTACCGGGTCGAAAAAATTTTTTTTCCACAAACTGATGTAGTTTTAAGTTCTCTTTGGATCGACACATCATAGAAATGTGTCATTAATCAATTATTACCCTTAAAGTTCATTTTTAGTCCTTCATTGCGTGTGGAGGTTATAAACTTTGCGGTTTTTGTCCCTTTACCGGGTCGAAAAAATTTTTTTTCCACAAACTGATGTAGTTTTAAGTTCTCTTTGGATCGACACATCATAGAAATGTGTCATTAATCAATTATTACCCTTAAAGTTCATTTTTAGTCCTTCATTGCGTGTGGAGGTTATAAACTTTGCGGTTTTTGTCCCTTTACCGGGTCGAAAAAATTTTTTTTTCCACAAACTGATGTAGTTTTAAGTTCTCTTTGGATCGACACATCATAGAAATGTGTCATTAATCAATTATTACCCTTAAAGTTCATTTTTAGTCCTTCATTGCGTGTGGAGGTTATAAACTTTGCGGTTTTTGTCCCTTTACCGGGTCGAAAAAAATTTTTTTTTCCACAAACTGATGTAGTTTTAAGTTCTCTTTGGATCGACACATCATAGAAATGTGTCATTAATCAATTATTACCCTTAAAGTTCATTTTTAGTCCTTCATTGCGTGTGGAGGTTATAAACTTTGCGGTTTGTTTCCCTTTACCGGGTCTAAAAAATTTATTTTTTTCCACAAACTGATGTAGTTTTAAGTTCTCTTTGGATCGACACATCATAGAAATGTGTCATTAATCAATTATTACCCTTAAAGTTCATTTTTAGTCCTTCATTGCGTGTGGAGGTTATAAACTTTGCGGTTTTTGTCCCTTTACCGGGTCGAAAAAAATTTTTTTTCCACAAACTGATGTAGTTTTAAGTTCTCTTTGGATCGACACATCATAGAAATGTGTCATTAATCAATTATTACCCTTAAAGTTCATTTTTAGTCCTTCATTGCGTGTGGAGGTTATAAACTTTGCGGTTTTTGTCCCTTTACCGGGTCGAAAAAAATTTTTTTTCCACAAACTGATGTAGTTTTAAGTTCTCTTTGGATCGACACATCATAGAAATGTGTCATTAATCAATTATTACCCTTAAAGTTCATTTTTAGTCCTTCATTGCGTGTGGAGGTTATAAACTTTGCGGTTTTTGTCCCTTTACCGGGTCGAAAAAATTTTTTTTTCCACAAACTGATGTAGTTTTAAGTTCTCTTTGGATCGACACATCATAGAAATGTGTCATTAATCAATTATTACCCTTAAAGTTCATTTTTAGTCCTTCATTGCGTGTGGAGGTTATAAACTTTGCGGTTTGTTTCCCTTTACCGGGTCTAAAAAATTTATTTTTTTCCACAAACTGATGTAGTTTTAAGTTCTCTTTGGATCGACACATCATAGAAATGTGTCATTAATCAATTATTACCCTTAAAGTTCATTTTTAGTCCTTCATTGCGTGTGGAGGTTATAAACTTTGCGGTTTTTGTCCCTTTACCGGGTCGAAAAAATTTTTTTTTCCACAAACTGATGTAGTTTTAAGTTCTCTTTGGATCGACACATCATAGAAATGTGTCATTAATCAATTATTACCCTTAAAGTTCATTTTTAGTCCTTCATTGCGTGTGGAGGTTATAAACTTTGCGGTTTTTGTCCCTTTACCGGGTCGAAAAAAAATTTTTTTTTCCACAAACTGATGTAGTTTTAAGTTCTCTTTGGATCGACACATCATAGAAATGTGTCATTAATCAATTATTACCCTTAAAGTTCATTTTTAGTCCTTCATTGCGTGTGGAGGTTATAAACTTTGCGGTTTTTGTCCCTTTACCGGGTCGAAAAAAATTTATTTTTCCACAAACTGATGTAGTTTTAAGTTCTCTTTGGATCGACACATCATAGAAATGTGTCATTAATCAATTATTACCCTTAAAGTTCATTTTTAGTCCTTCATTGCGTGTGGAGGTTATAAACTTTGCGGTTTTTGTCCCTTTACCGGGTCGAAAAAAATTTTTTTTTCCACAAACTGATGTAGTTTTAAGTTCTCTTTGGATCGACACATCATAGAAATGTGTCATTAATCAATTATTACCCTTAAAGTTCATTTTTAGTCCTTCATTGCGTTTGGAGGTTATAAACTTTGCGGTTTTTGTCCCTTTACCGGGTCGAAAAAAATTTTTTTTCCACAAACTGATGTAGTTTTAAGTTCTCTTTGGATCGACACATCATAGAAATGTGTCATTAATCAATTATTACCCTTAAAGTTCATTTTTAGTCCTTCATTGCTTGTGGAGGTTATAAACTTTACGGTTTTTGTCCCTTTACCGGGTCGAAAAAAATTTTTTTTTTCCACAAACTGATGTAGTTTTAAGTTCTCTTTGGA